>JAPEVW010000578.1:0-42500 GCA_027921565.1 Artemia sinica | reverse complement strand
ATAGAGACTTCAATCAAAATAGTTAAAAAAGTCAAATAGCTTCCCTGGGATTGACAAAAAAAAAACAATTGACAAAACTCAACAGTCCTGAGGGGCTTTAGAAGGGGGGGGGGGGATGGGTAAAACTTTGCTTTTCCCGAGAAATGCCTGGTGACAAATTTTCGTAATACAATGGAAAAGAGTACCTATGTGGAGTCCTGCACTTTTTTCCTAACTACCTTAGTAGCCGAAAGGACGTGTAAAAATACGGTAGCCATTTTTTGATTACTCTTTCGATTAATCTAATTTTACCTATCAGAACGAAAACTCTACAAAAAAAATGTATCGTGCTAGGGGTTGAAAAATGAGATCCCATTTTTCAACTGTGTTTTTTTACCAAATTTTGTCACTAATTCTGAATGCTTGATCTCGACGACACTTGCTTTCTATTTAGCATATTCTTTTTCGTAGGTAAGTGAGTATGTGCGAGTGTACATTCGTGGGCCTGCATATGTTTAACTTAGATAACTAGTGGTAATGCTTGAATGATTTGAGATCAGAAAAATTGTACCGATAAATTTGGTTGAAATATACTGCTAAATGTAAAATTAAAATGAAAACCATATAGAAAACTAGAATGGTTTGGATCATTACGACAAACTAGTTAAAATTAGTTCAGAAAAGCAATTTATTTTTTTTTACAAAAAAATACATGCAAAACACTTTTTGGTCCAAAGGATTGTACAATTTCTTACGTTATTATTCTTACTTCATATTTTTGTTTGACTTCAATTTTCTTTTTTTACATCTTCTTATTGACTTTAATTTGCTTATTTAAATTTTGAGTTTACCAATATTTAACTTTTCAGTGAAATTATTCTTGTTCTTTTAATGTAGTAAAAATCAAAGTTGGTTTATAGTTCAAGTTTTAAAACAGCTATTTTTAAAAATTTCTATATTATTTTTTCTTGTTCTATCAACTCTATCTTTTGAATAGCAATACTAGTTATGTAAGTTCATGTTGGGACAGTATTGTTAAACTATCATTGGGCTTGCTGTCACTGTTCAGGCTAGAGGTTGAGTAGTTTGTTTTAAATAAATTTGCTACACATTCTTCTCAAAGTGATTCTTATTTTTCTATTACAACATACCATGTGTGCAAAGTCCACATTTGAATAATTTTTTCATCTGCGTTTCTACAAAAAACTCTTCTCCGTCATTGAATGGTAGTTCGCCAATTTCTCTCTCAAAACATACTATATGGAACCAATGGTTAGCATTTGAGTCGCAGCCAATCCATTGTACTTGCTTTCCTTTAACCAAGTCTTTGTACGGCGTATGACCAAAACCGCAAATACGGCAACGATTTTGAAAATAATTTGTATCAGTATGTAAATAAACGTATTCAAAAATCTTCATTCGGTATGCAAGGGCAACATTCTGTTTTTGAAAATTTGGAATTATGTCCATGCGTTGTTTATTCATTTCATTAATTTTTAGAAGGGGTGACTGCTGGGTGTTTTTCATATAAATTGAAGATGAACTCTAAAAATGATAAACACATAACTCCACAGTTGTGTCCGTCTGTCTGGCGGTAGAATTGGAACTGTAAATTATCCAGTTTGTCTTCATGCCCAAGCATCCCCTTTTTTTATCATCCATGCCTCGAACATTTTTTTTTTCACCTTCCATTTCGTGGTTAAGAGGATCAAAGAAAATGGCACATCGATTTTCTTTGTCAATAATTACAATTCTCCAGTGGCCAGTTTGAAGAATAGTGAATATAAATTTTTTTTTTTTGGAATAGTCTAGAATTAATAGACTTTCCATCAAGAATTTTATCGGCTACAGGAAATGGGAACACACTCATTGCATCTGTAGACCTAGATCTTGAAGCTTGACGGAAATCCAATAATCAATGACTTTGTCACTAAGCCATTCAAATTCAATAAGTGTTTTCAAATCTTCCAGTCGTAAAGTTTCTTTATGGCTGCCAGTACGGATCCGTCCAATTATTAGCTTGTTAGTTGTGTCTATTTCATGAAATTCTTGCACAAATTTGGTGTATCTTTTGGATTCGTAGTTTGTATTTTCTTCATTTATACTTGTTTTTTTTTAGTTTTTTGATGTATTTTTTTCCTTTTGGATTACTTTTGGCAGCGGCTCATATTTTTTATATGACGGCGCAACTGGATCCAATACATTCGATTTATTTTCATTGAAGTTTCTATTTTGGGATGAATGTTTCTTCTGCCAAATACTTTTTTATCAAATATGAATTTTTTGGCCAAAGGCTCTCGATAAAATTTTGAATTATCTTGAAGGGATTTGCGCTTTTTTGACCAGGACTCCTGCGTTGTTTCTGGCAAAGGAAACCTTATGAGTTCTTCTTCTGATGCATCTTCTGAAGAACAAAAAGAACCTAAAGATTTCGATTCACTATCGGACGATACTAAATGAACATTACCTTTTTTGGTATATCCAGACACGTGTTCATTCTGGCTATTCTCACTGAGTCGAATACTTGTGATATTTTTTGGAGTTTTCATAAACTTTGTCGACAAAGTTTGAAACGTGAATTGGCCTAGAGGCTACCTTTAATACCTGGTGTTTAAGAATCTAAAATAATTTTCAACTGAAGAGTTTGTTAATCTGTCTTTACCGATTAGCCCTTCACCATTGGAATTGATCATCACAGCTGTCGACAATGGACACAGATTTACAATTAGCTGTTTAGCTCTTTGGAAGACATAGTCACTTTTGTATTCGTTCTTCTCACTCTTGGTTGACGGGAGAAATAATGCTGTCAATTTCTTCACTCGAATCTTCTCTCCTTGAACCACATAAATATTTAACAATGGATTCCTTTGGCTCTTCGGCCCATTTTGAGACAATTCGTCAAGTTTAGCCTCGTACTGACTGAAATCTGCGTTAAATGTTTCATCGGTTAATGCTTCCTTCTTCTGTATTACTTCAGAAACGTCCCTCAAATACAGTTTTAGCTTTGGTGTTATATAATCTTCTTGCAAAATATATGCAAGACGAACCCACCAGTATTTAACTCTTTTAAGGTTCTTTTGCTGCAAAATACGAACAATGGTAAAAATTACAAGCTCGGAAATGTCTCTTTTCTTGTAAGATCTTCTTACAAAAGCACTTGTAAATTTAACTACATCTGCACCACATAATACTAGCCTGGTGATAGACGTGAATGATGGAGCCGTTTTGTCCTTCATTAAAATTTTGAAACACTTTTCTAAATATGACTCTAAACTCATGCTGTTGCATGCTAAAAGGAGGCCATAAATTGTGGCCCAAGAAAAATCAGTTACAATTATGGGTAACTGAAGTCTGGTTAATTGCCGAAGTTTGTTCAGGTAAAAAGCCATAATATAGGATATCTCTACATGATCATGGCTACTTAGTAGACAATCAAAATAAGAAATCTCAGGATTTCCTTCTCCGTTGCCGGTGAGACAAGGCTGTACAATAATATTCTTTTGTCCACATCTGGAATCTTTCTGACAATACTCCCAGTGGCATCGAAATTCAGAACTAAATTTTTCGTTTTCTTTAGCTCAAGTCCTGCCAGTCTCAATTGTTTGTCAGAGCACAAAAAAAGTCTAAAAGGAAGACGGGATAGTTGTTGTATAAAACCTGGTAAAATCTGATCCATATTTTCACTTTTTGGGGGTTTAGTTGCTATTACGTAAGTCTTGGCTTGAATTTCAAGTGACGCAAAAGTGTCAAAATGTTTTCTCGCTTTTGAATTTGCTTCGTGAAGTGCTTTTGTGTAAGCTTTTATTGAAGGTGGGAGTACAAGCTGGTCATATTCATCAACACTGTCAATAATAGTACATTTGTCCTTATAAAATGTACTATAAACACCCTCAACTTGCATTTCTTTTTGTTTGTCGGTACGGTTTACCCCTGCTAATGGATTTTTTGTCTTTTGATCTTTTGTGTGTTGTATTATGCCTGTTTGTTTTAATTCAAACTCTAAAAACTTTTCTACTCTGTAATCACCTGATTCATTTTTATTTATTTTTAAAAAATAGGAAGCAGAGCATCCCTTTACATTGCACCTACCACGAGCAGTTGTATACCTTTCACGCTTATGAACACTTTTAAAAGATATAATGCAAAAGATACCGTTATCCTTGAGCACGTTTTTTTATGACTGACGTCCAATCCCTTGCTTTTAATTGCCCGTCACTTCCCAGTGCACGATACCATTTCGTCTTTTCCAAAGAGATACGGTAGGTTTTGCTCCTAGAAAAAAAGTAAGAGGAATATAAGAAAAACGCTTACATTTAAACAGTTTCGTGATAATGAACAATAAGTAAGGACCAATTTCATTCTATACTATCTAAAACTTGAAAAATTAAAAATATTTTTATGAATAATGTTTTTTGGTGGTATCTAAAAAGTGTTCTTAATTAAAATAAATCTGTTTCTAAGAGCTGTACTTCATAACAATCTATTGGGATCTTCATTCCCAAATGTGCACACTTAACCTATATACCCTTACCGTAATACTTCATATATACCTTATAATACCTATATACCTTAATACCCTTAACTTTAGTAGTTGTCGAAGAAGAAGTAGTTGTCATAATAGTAGTAGTACTGGTAGTAGCATGCACATTTTCCCTTTTGGTGATCAACAATACAACTTAATCGTAGTAGTACTGGTAGTAGCATGCACATTTTCCCTTTTGGTGGGTTGAACATATCGTATCCTATACGTTTCGACGTAATAAACTTAAATATTGCTGGTACCTTTTTTACAAGCTACATGAACATAATGTGTTTTGATTTAGCTAGACACTCCCCTTAAGATTCTAGAATAGCTTCACCTTATATCGTATCCTCTAAGTTTCGACGTAATAACCTTAAATATTGCTGGTACCCTTTTTTACAAGCTACATGAACAAAATGTGTTTTGATTTAGCTATACACTCCCCTTAAGATTCTAGAACAGCCTCACCTTAGGTGAAGCTATTCTTGCAGCCATCCCATAGTTCAGCAAATGTTTAGGGGCATCTTAACTTTCTTTTTTAACATTCATCGAAAACTTTCAGGGCATGTTAAGGACCAAGTACAACTAGTCCCCTTCCTATGTTCTCTTTAGCTGCAATATTGTCAGACATCTGATGAAATTTCGTTATCTAAGTTCATAAATTTCAAAGAAGTTCAAAGACTTGCAACACAAATATTTATTACTTAACGTTCAGGAAAAGCCTGATTCATCTGAAAACAAAAGAAATTAATCTCCTTTAATGGTTTGTGACAAGAATAATGTTTTTTGTAGAATACTGAATGTAGAATGGCTTGTGTAGCTTGCTTTAAACGGTTTAGATAAGATAAGATTTATTCTTCATTAAATACACATACAATGATACATGTTATTATTCCCCCAAAGGCTCATTGGCCTGTAAAGAAGGGGGAAGACAAATGAGTTACTTACTCAGAGATGAAAAACAAAACAAAATTTAATAAAATATAGATAAAATAAAACTATAGGAAAAAATAGAATAAATATACTAAATTAATTAAGTAGATTAAATAGACTAAAAAAAAAATAATAATAATAATAAAAAAAAAATATAATAATAAAAAAAACAGATAACAAAGAATTTTTAACAATTTTTTTAAACGAACCAAATTAGTGGCACCTTCGAGCCGATTCAGGCAACTTATTCCAAACAATGTGACACGCCATTAAAGGATTAAAATCTGATCTTATGCAAGGAGTAAATGGAACTTGAACATGATTTGTAGTATTGCAAAGATTATAATTATTATGATCAGAGGTAAACGATAGCGGAACACTTAGGGGCTGGGGGAGGTCACCATGAAGCTGAGAAAAAGTAAAGCATGCTCATGAAAGAATTTATAGTGACTCAAGATCATGCAATGGGATAACTAATGAACGATTAGTTTCCTGAATGAGGTTTCTAGCTTTATTGTAAACCTTAGAAAGTGGTTTTAACAGTGAAGGAAAGGTTGACATCCACGCTATTGGACAGTAAGAAACGTAAGATTGGATTAAGCAGTGAAAAAAGGATTTTCAAAATTGATCCAGGAAAAGTATGTCTAAGTTTCCTTAAAATACCGAGACTCCTGCATATCTTTATTTTAATAAAATCAATGTGACGTTTGAAAGATAGGTTTTTCATCAACAAGAATGCCCAAAAAAACGAACATATCGATCTTTAGATCTGTGAATTATCCCATTTGGCTGGTGAATTTCTGATAACTGGGGATAAACCTGAGAAACACGCGAAAAAATAAAAAAACTGGACTTAGGAAAATTTAGGGTAAGATAATTAGCATCAAGCCACAAAATTACCCTCCCAAACAAATTTTCCAAAACTAATCGAAGCTCTGATTCGCAGTTTCCCGAAGTGCCAAGTGTGCTGTCATCAGCAAAACAAACAAGGACATCAGAAGAGGGCGAACTATAGCTGCCACTATGGGCAAGGGAAGGCTCAGGATGACAAAGTCTACAGCAATTAATAAGTTTCTGCTTTTTTACAACATAATAAGATCATTTACATAAATCAAAAATAGCACAGGCCCTAAAACTGATCCCTGGGGGACGCCAAAATTCACTTGTGAGGGTGACCAGAAAAGTGTATCAACAGAAATTAACCTATCCTTCAAATAAGACTGAAACCAAGAAAATGCATTGCCCCTTATGCCAAAATGAGACATCTTCGATAGAAGAATTTCTTGTGTAGAATACTCAAAAACTGAGCATTGGGGTTCAGTTGCATGAGGATTGAGTCACAAGAGGGCTCAGTTGCACGGGGATTCAATTAAATGTGGTTTAGTTGCAAAGGGCTTCAGTCATGGGCGCCGGCAGGGGGGGGGGCATATATAATAATAAATATAAATATCATTTATTTATTTTTCCAGGAGTGATTGTGTTTATCTAGTTGTCGCTTTGAAAAAAAGATTTAACTTTTACAGTTATGAAGTATAAAGGTGTCAAATATATTGGTTTTCGGTATTCAAAATTAAAAATAATGAATTAAAAATTTTTATTTGATTTTCTCAATCTTAGTTTTAATGTTTTACTTTGAAAAACTGCTTTGACAATGCATTACTTTTTATAAGGAATTGAGTGTAAAGGCATTAAACATTTTGGTGTTTGATAACCAAGTTCAAAACTGTCGATATTGTTAAAAAAATATCCGTCCAACGCTTCGGCATTGCTCAACAGAACTGAATACTGGGACTTTATATCTTAGTTTTTGTGAGTAGGCTATTGTTTTGTGTAATTTTTCTAATTGATTACTTTTTTCCATTTTACATAATTTTACTTTAATTGACATACTTTTTTCATTGCCTTTAGAAGAATGTTCCTCTCTAAGCTTCATTAAGTAAAAAAAAAGAAGTTTTTTTCGACTGAAAATAAGGAGCAACATTTAAAACTTAAAACGAGCCGAAATTATTACGTATATGAGGGAGGTTGCCCCCCTCCTCAATACTTTGCTCTTTAGGCTACAGTTTTTCGGCATTTAAAAAAAGTTACTTATTGTTCTAATTAAACGACCCTTCTGTTTCAGGACGTGTTTCTAAAGAATTGGGAGAAAATTTAAACTTTAGCGTAAACAGTCAGGTGTTGAGGAGGGGGTAACCCCCTACAATATGTAATAATTTCTGTTCGTTTTAAGTTTTAATATTGCTCCTTACTTTCAGTTGAAAAAAACTTGATTTTATTTAATTTCCGATCGTTTTTTTTTAATAACGCCAGGACACCTGGCTCCACCTCCATGGAAAAACCACCCTCCCCACAAAAATATCCTTTGAGAAATTCAATCCTGGCGAAAATTTACCCGGGCATCTCCACGTCTAAAGTTGAATCGGTAAAGAAAAAGCAAGAGATAGATATAAAGAAATTTCGTATAAAAAATTAGACAAATTTTTCTCAGGCTTGTAGGTTTTGATGGGTTAAACTAAATTTAATGAAGCGTATATATTTGGAATCAGCATAATAAGCCAATTCCTTTGATATATCAATTGGTATCAAAATTCAGTTTTTTAGAGTTCGGTTATTATTGAGCCGGGTCGCTTCGTACCTACAGTTCATTACCACGAACTGTTTGATTACCCATCAAAACTCAACAGAGATCATTGAAATATTGATCGTTTTTTCTGCTTTAATAAAAGTACTGTATTCATAAAACTTTGCAGTTTCATGAAATGTAATTAAACAAATAGAAAAGGGTTTTCAAGTAAAGTAAGGAGCAAGTTTAAAACTTAAAACAAATATAAATTACTCTGTGTATAATAGGGACAGCCCCCTTCTCAACACCTTGCTCATTAAACAAAAGTATTTTTAGTGCTTTCAAGAATCTCATCTTTCCAATTGAAAATTTTATTACAAAATTTGGAAAAGGGCCGAACTTCACAGTAAAGAGTAAAGAGCTAAGGAGGAGACAGCCCCCTTCATATAAAGAATAATCTGCTTAAATAGGTTTCAGATCTTTTTCTTGCTTTCAGTTGAAATACTCTTTTTTTATTTAATCTCTGATTGTTTTCCAAATCATACCCAGGCCTAACCAAGATTTAATTTGAGGTACCTGTCCCTTAAATCCCTGGTTAATTGCTTTTAAAATGTGTAAATCAATAATTGTACGTGTATTAGTACCGTCCGTTATGAATTAAAACGTGGCATCTCTGCAGGCAGGATGATTTTGGTTTGAGTTTGATTTATTTTAAAGATTAAATGCATAAAAATTAAATATATTTTTGATTAAACAAATTGATCTCTTCGCCAGGAATCCTTGTAGTTTAAAATTCACTGTATTTTGTTTCATTTTGCATGCAATTTAATTACTCTTTATTTGAGAGTTTTTTTCCTAATATTATTTAAAAACAAACTTATTCCTACGAAAAAAAAATCCCTGAAATATATTCCGTGTCACCCGACCACCACTGATATTTTGGCGTTTGGACCCCCCCCCCCCTGGAAAATTTTCTGCCGGCACCCTTGGATTCAGTTGCACGAGGGGTCCGTTGCACGTGGGTTCAGTTATACGGAGGTTCAGTTGCATGGGGGTTCAGTCACATGCACACTGTGATGGGCTTATTTTTCAACTTCTTAAGTATTTAATTGAGTATCATTTCATTTTAATCGATCTATTCATTTGATGACAGCAATTTCTGGTTGAATTAGGTTTGAATTATTATGGGACTTTATTTCTGGCCATCATAAGTCTAATATGGCTCTTGATTTAATTCTGAAAAAAGTATTTTCAGAATTTTTTTTTCAACTTTTTACATGAGTTTTTGTAACTAATTAAAAAATTACTTACTCTTTCTGTTTCCAAGTCACTCGTCGCTTTTATCGTCACAGCTTCATCCATTTCATGTTTTGTTTGTAAATTATCTGTGATGGCCTCTGATGCCATTTGGATTTTTTCTTTTTCTATAAACAGTAATCATTGTATGCTAATGTTTGCCATGAAATAAATAAGAGGAATACTTTTTCATAAATAATAAAAGAACTATGTGAATATTTAATTAAAAATAAATAACCTTTACCAGGGGTTCCGCTATCCCCTCAACTCATCGAGTCAAAATATCACAGTGGTTGTTGGTAATAAATGAATGTTTTTATCTCTGTTTCAAGGTCCTTCATCCAGGAATTTCAATGGGGGGGAGGGGCTGGGGCCAGCTATCTTGTGCTTTCGTACACCCTACCCGTTTACCTTTTCCAGATTTTTTTTGGTTCACATGTTGAACTTTGTTCACTGTGGCTGAGCTTACACAGTCATACTACTGATCCCCACTCAATCCAAATGAACGATTTCGATACTTAGATTCGTAACTGAATGTGACTTAGTCATCAGACCCCCGTAGGCCTCAGTTTTATCAATTATAATTAAATTTTTAATTCAGTCGATACAAGAGATTTAGCGAAAGTCATACATTTGTCTGATATCAGAAAAATACATTAAAGTAATTAGTTCTATGGAGGGGAATGCCATTGCTGCTGTTTAGTTGTTAGTAAAGATAACACGGCACTAGTGCTGGTTTCGTATTGAATCAGAATTTAAGCAGGGTTGTGATCAATCCCAATTCACATTAATAATTTGGATGGACTTTGTCAAAAAGAGCACAGTAATAGTTAAGAGGAAGCACGGGTCTAGGCGATTACTCACATGGAAAATACCCTCCTCCCCAGCGGAAATTACCACGCCAGACGTATTGATATCCAGTCACTTTCGAACTATAAAACAAGGATTACAACTCTTAATTTCTGATGTATTGAGCACCATCCAATGTTTCTGCAACCCTTCGGTGGAGGTTTGGATGAAGAAGTGGCAGTCCCCCTCTTATATAGAATAAATTTTACCCATTGAGAGGTTTAATGTTACTCTTTACTTTCATAATAACTGCATAGACCAGAAATATTCCCCATAAATCAAGAAGGATGAAATATCAATTTCCCATTTTAGATGCGTTTTAAAGGTTTTTTTGTAGCTCCTCCCACCAACATCCACACAAATAACCCTGTTATTTTACAAAAATTAAATTGACAAGAAGAGCAAACAATCCTTGGAGGCAACATCCCAAACATTTAGGGTGTCAATTCTTTTGTTCGCTATCTTTTGCAACCCTTTGCCATCATACAAATGTCAATTGTTTTTCCTTTATAATGTTTTGACTGGGTTTCATTAGTTTTCTACTGAAATCCCATAGAGACAATATATTTTTAATCCCCATGGTCAATGAAGTCATTATCATAGGAGACGAATAATCTACGACCTTTCACAGTCGTAAAAGTGTCAAATTCCATTTTGCACGAAAGGAATATTTTCCCAGAAAGTTTAGCTTATTGAGCAAGGCAAACACCTTTGGCGAAGGGATTGTTTGGTTTTAACAGTGCTTAGATTTCGTTTCTTAAATATGAAACAAAAGGTATATACGATATCAAAATATTAGCTACTTACCTTTATAAGAGTCAAGATCTTTTTCACCCTCTAATATTGGATAATTTCTTTCATATATTAAAATATATGGGTTTTTCCCTTTGAAATCTGCGCAAGGAAAAACCTAAAATTAAAAAGAATAAATTGAATAAAATTAATCTCTAAAACAGATTGAAGGAAGAAGTAAAAATTGTGGTACTATCCCATTATCCGGGCCTCTCTAAAAAGTCAAGTTCGGTTAATGCTAATGAAATAAAATAAAATAGGATGAATATATAATAGTTTTAGAAACAAATTTGGGCTATATATTTGCAAATTAGGGGGGGAGGGGGTAGGGGGTAAAGCATTGCATATATTAAATACGTAACCTAACCTAACCTAGGTACCTATCCCCCCTAAAATCCAAAAAACCACGGTTTAATATCGTATACGCAATGAAAACCTTGCTTTCATTGCCTGTGTAAACCTCTATTTAGGTCCTTTCTATATGCCCTTTTATATTGGCAGATGTAATGGTTTACGTAAATTCCAAAGATAGACGATAAACGTTGGTATAAGGTCTTTATTGAATAACGTGAGAATACACACAGAGAAAATAAGGTAGCACAAGATCAACTAGCTACGACGAAGGCGAACGATGGACTCCCTTTAGAAATGAGCGAAGAATGTAACTTTCCTGGAACGGAAGTTCCAGCCCTGGGAACGACCCCTTTCCCACGACTAGCTTTTAGTCCCAAGAGCTCCCCCCTGGACCGCTATCGTTGACGCATAAATGCCCAACTAACTAAGAAAGGAGATACCCGGAAATGCTTCTCGAATTGATGTTAAATACTTTACAGATTCTCCCCCCTGTTTTAAGTTAAATTTCCCAAATTTGGCTTATCCCCTTCTCATTAAACCCCCAAACTTTAATTGAATTCAAAACATTCCCTTCCCAAATTATTCACTTCTCGCCTACTAACATTCTACAGCATGAACTAGTAAACAATTACATAATACAAACACTACACAATACTTGCATAAGTAAAAACTTACATAGTATAAACGAACCACACTAACAACAGTAGTCGGAAACTGGATATTTTAACACTTCATTTTTCTTTGTATACTTTAAAATAGACTTGTTTCCCCATACCCCTGAATTTGATGAGGACAAGGAAAGTTGGGATTATGTATAAACTTTGAATTAGGGCAAAAGGAATGACCGGGAAAGGCTAATTAATCCTGAAAATACCAGCGACAAATAAATGAAATTGCAGAAACTCTAAAAATCATACCATGCAGCAATGACGTTAAGATATTATTCCCAATAAAATCCTCGGGGTTTTATTGCTGCGGAACGCCTCGGTTTAGACCTATTTGGTTTTTCTTTACTAGCTTGTGGTTCAACAAATGGCAGTGCTACTGGGGATTTCTCTACATTATTATTGGTGCTACTCTCCCGGACAGTATTACTTGTAGGACTAGTATGTTTCGACAAAATAGTAGATACATTAGTCATGTCATGGTGAGTATCCCCTGTGTTTACATCCACAAATAATGGGTTGATGGTATTGGACTCCTGGACTGTTAATTCCCCGTTTTGGCTTCTTGATTCTAAGTAGGCGGTGCTTGAGTTACCTTTATTTCTTAAACTTTGTTGCTGTGCTACTGGTACATCTATACATAAAGAAATTTCTTTTAAACGCTGACCTAAACGCCCAACATCATTTAATGTCTTTTCCGATTCTTTAGTGATTGGTTTATTACTTACATACTCAGAGTACTCTGGATTTTTCGCAAGAAATACGGAGGGGTCTTTGACTGGTTTCATTAGTCTTATGTTTACTATTCCTTCTGGTACCCTTTCCGTCTAGTTCCTGTAGTAGGAAAACTTGGTTTGGTTGTATTACTTTTATTATTATATATGGGCCGCGAAATTTTAATTTTAACCCTTTGCATGTCATATCCTGAACATAGGTAATGTCTCCCTCTTTCAACCTTAGAATTTTTTGTGTTGTTTTTATTATATTGTCCGGCCTGAACTTCTCTTGATTTTTTCGATTTCCTTGCGACAAATACTATGGAGGTAGAAAAGCTGTTGGACTTGGCTAGCTGCAAATTCTTCGTAACTGTTGAAGTCGTCCCGTCGCGGTCGCAGTAACTTTAAATCAAGATAGGAAATCGGTTGTCGACCGAACATAAGTTGGAATGGTTGAAATTTTGTGGTTGATGAAATAGCGCTATTGAGTACCAGTTGAATACTTGGAATATATACTCCGACCAATTAGACTCGGATTCATAACAGTAGGCCTTGCATATGTTTTTGCACGCCTTTACACTCGGTTTTCACATAAACCATTCGAAAATGGGTTATAGCCACTAGAAAATCGGTGATCAATCTTGTGCTTAGCACAGAAATTCCACCGCTGCCACCACTCTGTAAACCTCTATTTAGGTCCTTTCTATATGCCCTTTTATATTGGCAGATGTAATGGTTTACGTAAATTCCAAAGATAGACGATAAACGTTGGTATAAGGTCTTTATTGAATAACGTGAGAATACACACAGAGAAAATAAGGTAGCACAAGATCAACTAGCTACGACGAAGGCGAACGATGGACTCCCTTTAGAAATGAGCGAAGAATGTAACTTTCCTGGAACGGAAGTTCCAGCCCTGGGAACGACCCCTTTCCCACGACTAGCTTTTAGTCCCAAGAGCTCCCCCCTGGACCGCTATCGTTGACGCATAAATGCCCAACTAACTAAGAAAGGAGATACCCGGAAATGCTTCTCGAATTGATGTTAAATACTTTACACCTGCTTTACAACAGTTAAGACGTCACAAAACAGGTTTTATCATTGCCAGTCTATATAGTAATTAAGCCGAGGTCCGGATAATGGGATAGAACCAAATTTTAAGGTCTCGCCAAATAAAGCATACAAAAAAACTGAAGACAGATCAGTTCTACCCATGCAAAAACTGATTTTCCTTATTGTTCAAAGGAGGGGGGGGGGGACTGTAATTAGAATAGATTTAATTTAAAAATTTCTTTTATAGCATGGTTGCAGAACTTGATTTTTACGTCAGAAATAGCACTAGTATATATATATATATATATATATATATATATATATATATATATATATATATATATATATATATATATATATATATATATATATATATATATATATATATATATATATATATATATATATATATATATATATATATATATATATATATATATATATATATATATTTATATATATATATATATAATATATATATATATATATATATATATATATATATATATATATATATATATATATATATATATATATATATATATATATATATATATATATATATATATATAATATATATATATATATATATATATATATATATATATATATATATATATATATATATATATATATATATATATATATATATATATGTATATATATATGGTTTTCAAAAATGCTGATTCCAATGGTACACTTTCAATTTAAACTGAATGCCAGTTTGAGTTTTAGTTGCTTTTTTAAATCACCATATATTTCTTTTCGCAATTATTTTGTATTTTCAAGATTAATTGAAATAATAGTTACGATTCCTGAATCTGTGTCAGATGGCAATTTTTTTACTAGGCTTTATTTTTTTTTTAACGCGCTTCTTAACTTTTGGTTACTATGGTCTGTGGTTCGCTCTTTACTAGGTTGCGGCTACTTCTGCAACCATAACGAAGAGAGTATGAGCTTTCGATATATTATTATCCACGAATAATTAAAAAACGATTCTTTGAAAAAATGTGAGAAGCAATAAAGTGACACAATCTGTGAGACCCTTTTCTCAACACCAAAAAACATTTGCTTCAATACTCACTTGCTCGTCGTTAAAATCGAAAAGTTGTTTTCCACATTTTAAAGTGGCAGTAAAATGCCCCTTATTTACTTCACAACCATGGTGTTCAATGATTCCTTTTAGTTTGTATACTTGCGACTGAAGAAGTAGAACATCATCAAAATTAATCAAGGAATCCTTTTTGACGAACCCGGAGCTAAAAACAAAAGAAAAAACAACACAAATTAGTTGTTACGTATGTCTTATGAACTACCTAAAATTAAAATTTCATGTTAAGAATGCAAGATTCAGGAGATACCCATGCTTGAAAATTTGTATTTATTTTGTTCTTGGGGAAAGACATACCAGTGATCAGTTTTAATAGAAGGTTGATCATAGAAGTTTTGTTGAAGTTATTTTTTCAGAAGCTATGACAGATAATCATCAGCATATTGAGATTTCCGAAGCAGGAGTAAAGAAATAAGTAACCTTGGGCGCGTACCCAGGCTTAAAAAGAGGAATAAGTTACCCATGCCTGAAAAGAGGCTGTCGCATATAACCCGAACCAGATTAGAAAGTAAATCCAAGGGTCATTTTTATTGATATTTTTATTGACATTAACCCCCCCCCCCCCCCCCCCCCCCGAAGAAAAAAGCATAAAAAAAAAGTCCTAGATACATTCCTGGGGATTATATATCAATTTTCTACCTCCCTTCCCCTCGCCTTTCCCTTAGGACTAATTCTGAATTTATCTGAAGGTTCAAGGAGGGTTAGGGTATTTTGGCATTAAAATGTACCATTTGAGGCACCCCTCCCCTCCCTAACTGCAAAAGAATCAGAGAACCCCATTTTAGAGGTTTAAAGAGAGCTCTAGTCCTTTTTTATTAGTCGAAAGTGATTGGTGACCATTTCAGTCATGGGAAGGTATTTTCCACGAGAGTATTTTCTGGAGGGCTATTTCCCGTGGGGAGGGGTGTATTTTCCGCGGGGCGGGGGTATTTTCCTAGGAGTTGGGGTTTTTACGGGGTTTAATGTCCGAGAGGGGGTATTTCCCTCGGGGGGGGGGAGGGTAAACGTCTATACCTGGCTCCCATCTTGTACAGAGTTTATCTATCACTAACAGAGTTTAATCAGATCAAATAATAAGAACTCACCGATTTAGCTGGACAATCAGGAGACTCAGGAATCCAACTATATTCCCCATCTTTCGCAACCTTGATTGCCGCATTTGCTGCACCTTAAAAGCAAAATGAAAAAAAAAATATAGCTTGCAATAATAAATTAGTGTCTCTACGAAACCTTACTTAGTCATCGAACCCTTCAATTTTAAATAATTCTGGGAAGTCCGGCTTCTCTTCCGTAGAAAATTCTCTTCCCCCATAAAAAATTCCTCAATAGAAAGATCTTCCCACGTACCCCCCCCCCCCCCTCCCCTCTACTGGAAATATTCCCCATAAAAACTTCTGTAGACTATACTTCCCAATAACCAATACTATATGTAAACAATGGGTAAAGTTCATAACTTGCAGCCCTATCCTCGGAGACTGTGTGGGGTTAAGTTATCCCCAAGGATATAGTTACTAGACTTTTCAACTACGCTGAAAAAAATAGCGATCTAAAAATTTTGATCGGGCAATTTTGGGAAAAAATGAGCGTGGGGGGGGGGGGCGAGATGCCCACCAATATTTTCGGTCATTTAAAAGACCACTAGAACTTCTGATTTCCCGTCGACTGAGTCGTCTCCCGATTTTCTACGATCACTGATTTGATATGATGACCCCTGGGGAAAACAAACAAATAAACACGCATCCCTGATCTTTCTTCTGGCAAAAAATACAAAATTCCACATTTTTGTACATAGTAGCTTGAAACCTCTATAGTAGCTTGAAACCTCTATAGGGGAAAAGCATGTGGATGCTTTTCCCCTTTTCAAAAGATTGGCAAATTTTCTCAGGCTTGTAACTTTTGATGGGTAAAATTAAATTTTATTAATTTTACATATTTTGAATAAGCATCAATGTTCGATTCTTTTCATGTACCTGTTGTGATCAAGACTCTGTTTCTTAGAGTTTCAGTTGTTAATAAGCCGCATAGCTCCTTACTTACAGTTTGTTACCATGAACTGTAACAATTCAGATTCCCATTTTGCATACAAGTTCAGTGGACATTGTCCGTCACGAGTCAGCCCAAATCATGATAGACTATCTATAAAGAAGTGAAACTACATCATTTTTATGCAATCTTTAAAGGGGCTTCTGCCAGCTTTGGCTCTCACTCAGACAGATCTGTCTCGGCTTTTTCTCCAATTAGCGATGGCAACTTGATTTTAATTCAAATCTAAGGCCTCAAATTCAATGGAGCTAACATTTCGAACCTCTGTGGCCAATTGGCTAATTATTCTTTCCTGCATATTCTTATCAAATTAGAGAGTCAGAGGAGAAAAAGAAAAGATTATTTTAGAGCCAATTTTCTATTGGTGCTACCCAAACGTTAATTATCCCTCACTAATTATCCGTACAACATACTTCAGACCAGCAAAATCATGTATACAGCTATGTATATCTAAAACACGTAAAAATTACCTGATTGGAGTCTTTTCTGGCTCCAAAAAGCTGTCAACACATTGGTTTATACTTTTTGAAGCCAAAGGAACAGTAACTCCAAATGTGGATTCCTTCGGCAATGTCTTTGAATATTCGCAATGGGGGCATACTAAAATATCTTCCCGGGACACTTGACAAATATCAGTTTTGGTTTCTTGTTCCATTTTGCTGACTATGAAATACAAAAACTCATGAGCATCTCCAAGCTCGTTGATCTTTAAAAGGGCCAATATCTAAAAATAAACAAGTCTAAACTGATGTGAACGCGATGGATGAAACCGCCTTTATTGAAATCAGTTGCAATTAGTTGGAATATTTGCAATTAGTGCATAAAGTCAATACTTTTAATCCATAGAACTTTATTTACAAGTATAGAGTTGCTTCTTACCGGAGCCAGATCTAGAGCCAGAGCCAGACTGCAGCTTTCAATATTCTAATGTTCGTTCGGAGACTTATCTTTCTATTCTTACAAACTATTTTCAAATGTAAAAAAAAAAAAACACTAAGCCTTGGCTATTCAACTTTTAATTAAAAAAAAGTATTTTCAACAGAAAGTAAGGTAAGCAACATTAAAACTTAAAGCGCATAGAAATTATTACGTATATGAGGGGGGTTGTCCACTGCTCAACACATCACTAAAACATTTTAAGACTTTTAAAAAAGCTTCTCATTGTTCTAATTAAACAATCCTTGTGTTTTAGGAGTCGTTCTTAAAGAATTGGGACAAAATTCAAACTTTAGCGTAAAGGGCGAGGTTTGGAGGGGGCGGAAATTCTCTTCATATAGGTAATAATTTATGTTCCTTTTAAGTTTTAATGTTTGCTCTTCACTTTCAGTTGGAAAAACTGGTTTTTTATATTTAATTTCTGATTGTTTTTTTAAATAATGCTAGAAAATCTGGCCCAGCCTAAACGGATAAATCCCCCTCCCCACGAAAATGTTCTCTAGACAATTCAGTCCTGGTGAAAATTTACTCCGGACAATTACCCTTAACAACTCCAAGCATAAAATTGAGACGGAAAAGAGAAAGCAATGCATATCAAAATAATTTTACATAGGAATTCTAACAAATCACCCGTGTATAATTTCCCCCTACAAGTTCACCCCATGAAAACTTCCCTCCCTACGGGAAATTCCCTATATAAATACCCTCAGCATAAAATTGGTCCATCCTCCCTCTGAATAAAATAATTGTATTCCTGAATGAATTTTTGTTTTAATTTAGACTGACAAATTTTATGGGAGACAGGAGGGGGCGCTAATCATGATTTTGCCCTAGACACAAGAGAGGCCATTACCGCTTCTGCCTTTAGCTATATTTGAGAGTTATATAATTTTTCTATAAATAATAATATCCATATTTCAAATCTAGTGGAAATAAACTGCCACCGCTGCTTACTTACAGTTCGTTACCATGGAGTACTTGATGAAAACACGCTGCAAAAGGATTTTCATTAAAAAATAGCATTCCTTGATATTTTCACATTAATACCCCTGGGTTTTAATAGCACTTCTGTACCAGCATGCACATTCCCTACCCCCCCCCCCCCCCCCCCCAAAAAAAAAAAAAATTCTTGGACAACTTCAATACGAAAGTGATGATTGAAACAAAACGAAAAATCGTTTCGTTCTAAGGCAGCACTATTGCGCAGTCCATGATGAAATTAGATAAAACTGAATGTACAATTAATTACCTTTTATCCTGTTTGCGATGATTCTTGGATAAATTGGTCCGGGAGACATAATCCAATTTGAGTAGAGATCTTGGACGGAAGACAAAATATTGTTTTCCTTTGAAATATCAGTCAATAGAGCTTTTCTGACAATTTCAGAATTGAAAAGAACCTAAAGAAAGAAATTAATATTTCAAGAAACTAAAAAGAACAGAAATTATTCCATGAACGAAAGCGAACTACCCCCTCCCCACCCATAACATTAAAGTTTTCTTAGTGTTTTTTTAGGCCCCCCTAAACCACAAAAAAAAAAAATTTTAATATTGTAAACTCAATAAGAAATCACGCTTTGCGATCCATTTATCCATTGCAAATGCCCATTTGACTTGTTTCCTGTAATATTTCATAGCGGTGGGTAAGATATAATGCGTAAGTACCATAAAATCATTATTTTTCGTAATTTATTGGCAAAAAAAAATATATAAATAACTTCAATAGCTGAGCCCTTTATTGTAAAACTCTCTTCCCAGCTGGCATTCCCAGGTTCTAATTGTAAAACTACACAAATCCCCAAGGTCTCCAGAAACCTGTCGTTCCCATATTCTACTGAAAAAATGCATTCTCACATTCGAATTACATAAATTTTCCGTACCATAAAGACTGCGACAATTACCAAACCATATAAATTACAAGAATATGCTGACCCAAAGCCTCCTGAAATTTGTTAATAAGTGAAACTACTTTTTCACTCCAGTAATTACTACTGTTCATGCCCTGTCCAGCATGAGTCACTATATGTTGTGTATGTGACACCGTCATTTAGCTATAAAAAAAATTACGAAAAAACAATTTCAGAAAACGAATACTCTTCTCATTTGAGTCCTTTTTTAGAGAAATCTTTCAACAAATGGTGGCCATCAACCGAGGGGAGAATTAGACCCCTCGCTGTTAGCTTGCCACATTTGTAAAATAGCACTTTTATTGTCATTAATTTAAAATCAAAGTTTTTCCATGGGAAGTAAAGAGCGAAGTTGAAACTTAAAACGAACACAAATTATTACTTCACAGCCTATCTAACATATATCAATAAAAATAATGCAAATAAATCAACTGGTGATATTTCCCTATGTTTGTAGGATTGCAGAAAACTAGCACTTTACTGAAAACACAAAACAATATAGGAGTTTTGGTGCGGTAAAAGTAAACCTTTTAAGGAGACTTTTAACAGTATAAAAGTAAAGCATTTTCAGATTGTTTATTATTTTTTTTTTATTTTGCCTCACTTCTGCACAATGAGCTCAGTTCAATGATTGACTGTCGTTTTGGATCTGAAAAGGACATTTCATGATTGTTTTGTAGACAAGTTCGAAGTGAAGGGATCTTACTAGTATTAGAACTGCAAACTCGCTTTAGAATATGTATCACAACTTAAAATCCTCCGTTTCATAGAGAAAAATAACTGGATTTCCAGAGTTCCTATTATGGTTATGTTCTTCACTTCGAGTAATACTAGGTGACAACAAGATGTTACCTGATAAATAAATCCACTATTTTTATGATGTGTAATGACTTTAAGCTTTTGATTTTTATGCCTATGTTTCTAAGATAATTTTAATTGTATACTGAAAGTTACTGATATCACAGTTCCTGTAGGACTATGAAAAGCGTTATAGATTAGTTTGTTGTTGTGAGGCTACGTATTTAGTTTTGACTCCTAAATTAATTTTAAAAAACAAAGTTTTTCCGAGGAAAGTAAAGAGCGAAGTTGAAACTTAAAACGAACAAAAATTATATATAACACATATCCAACACATATTAATGAAAATCACACCATCAGATTCAGCGTATCATAGAATCCTGTAGTCGAGGTTTCAAGCTCCTATCTGCAAAAATTATGGAATTTAGTATTTTTGCCAGAAGAAAGATTACGGATGTGAATGTGTTTTATTTTTCAGGGGTGATCGTATCGACCCAGTGGTCCTAGAGTAGGTTCTAGTGCCTTTTTTTAGTGACAGAAAAAAATGGAGAGCAACTAGGCCCCCACTCATGCTAATTTATTTCCCAAAGTCACCCCATCAAAATTTTGAGATAACCAATTTGTTCAGCATAGTAGAAAAAATCTAATAGCTATGTCTTTGAGGATGACTTAATCCCCCACAGTCCCAAGGGGAAGGGCTGCAAATTACGAACTTCGTCCATTTCTTACATATAATATTGGCTATTCGGAAGTATACATACTTTTCCAGCAGGGATTTCTTTTCTGGTGGTGATGGTGGTGGGGGGGGGGGGGGTCAGGGGAGGTGGTTACGTGGGAGGATCTTTCCATGGAAAAATTTGTCATGAGGAAAGGGAATTTTCCATGAAGGGGGCGCCAGATTTCCCAGCATTATTTAAAAAATTGTAAACCTTTATCACTCCTTCCTGGTGATGTCTGAGTTTACATGGATAATCATCTAATATTGGTATGCGTGTGCTGGTAAGCGTGTAGCCAAATCTTTCAGAGCTAAGGGTTCACGTGGGAGGAGATAGAAGAAGGATTTCTTTACTAGAAACTATTCATCTATTCTACAAAGTCTATATACATGGTTTGAAAACAAACACAAGAGAAAAACTTTACAGAAGTACTGCACGAGAGGAACTACTTGTAACACTTCAGAAATCCACATATAAAATTATTTCCAAGGTTCTTAGAAACACGTTCTACTATATTAAAATTGTCCAAGTTCCACTTTCTGGTATTTTAAACCTAGTTTCTTCTGATTCCCATTTTCAAAAGACGAAAGCATCATAAATTCTATAAACCCGTGTTCTACTTAAGGTTTCTAGAATCAAATATAAATTTTAAAGATAAAGTTGACCCACATTGCATTAAAAGTAGGTGTCATTTTTCCTGTTTTAAGACTTGCATTCAAAAGTTTACAGATTCCTTCCCCCCCCCCCCATTTTTTCAAAATTATGAACGACTGCTTAAAAACGAAGACCGTTGATCTGTAAAAAGAAACATTTTTAAAGCACTAGAAAATATTAACGTGAAAAGGGCAGGATTGAGGCGAGGATCGGCCGAATACAAAAAAATATGTACACAAGGTGAGGCGCAACAAAAGTACCAAGTATGATAAAACTGTGCTTAGCAAGACGGAACACAGTTCTGCCATCCTTGGCACAGATTTACACAAAAAGGTGGAAAGTTGGCGGTTCTCGAAATGAGAGTGAAATCTAGTTTGGGGTCACAAGACATTTATGTTGTCAGGACAAAATTAATAAAATAGCGCAAATGCGAATATTTTAGCCTATATTTATTTTAATTCTTGATTCAACTATTTGGTACGTACTAATAAGTTAATTTATTATGCTAAATCTCACTTGTAAGGACACGTTTATGTAACATGTATTCCCGAGATTAACAAATCCAGCTGGAATTCTTGTTCTGGCAACAGGCTCCCACGGTCGAAAAATGACGCCATTTTCTTGAACACAAAATAAACTCAATCTTTAAGAACGAAATCACACCTTTGCGCTTTTGTTTCTAATTGAATATTCCCAAAGTTTATGGAAAAGCATTTTATATATTTGATACAAGCGCGGAAGACCAATAAGAAAGAAGTTAAGAGGGGTCGTGCCCGTCGGCAATTTCTCTAGAAAACATCTACCAATTCTAGCTATGTTTTTCGGAGCGCTCATGCTCCAGAGGTATATTTAGCCACTGTCATCACTTTAGGTTCTGATACTCTAATATTCGTTAGCAGACTTGCATTCCAATTCTTCAAAGCTTTTTTCAACTGTGAAAAAAAACACCCTAAGCCTTGGCTATTCTACTTTTAACATCTTAACTCCAATATGTAAATATAGAAATAATAAATATTGCGCTTAATTTTCAATTAACCAAACCCATTACCATTTAGCTAGGCTTAGGCCTTTGGCTATATTTGAGACTTATTTTTTTTTTTTTCAATAAATAATACTACAAATCATTCACAGCTAATGGAAATAAACTAAGTTCATAAAACAAGAACTTCTCTTCTAATTTTATCCTTTTACCCAAAATATTGCTATCTATTGGTTTCCAAAGTCATCTCCGGAATAATTAGCCCACAGATTCTCCTTAATAGTGCCTGGAAGTGATGTTGAATACCAAAATTATAGACGACAGGGAGCAAAAAGTCTACCTTCCCAGTTCTAGAGGAGGGGGAGAATTGACCATTTTAATTTTTTTACTGAATATACAAAAGAATTTTTCAATAAAAGTGTCGCTCAAAACACATTTTCTTTTCAAATCCATAGGGGCAAAGAATCGAAGGGGGATGGGGGGGGGGGGGGGGGGTTGCCCGTTCTACATCCTACGCATCGATACCTAGGTTTTCTATAATCGAAAATTAACTCATTTTGACATCTTTTACCATTTTTGCAGTTAACATATTTCTAACTGGCAACTATTCATAATCAAACAGTTCGGGATAACGAACTGTAAGTAAGGTTCAGCCCGGCTCAATATTCTACAAAATTGGAATTTTGATACTAATAGATATATCAAAAGAATCGGCTTATTATGCTGATTTCAAAATTATAAGTTTAATTAAGTTTAGTCTTACCCATTAAAGACTACGAGCCTGAAAATTTTTCAAGATTTTCGAAAAAGGGGGAAACACCCCCTAAAAGTAATAGAATCTTAATCAAAATAATACAATCAGACATAGCGTATCAGAAAACCCCTACATTAGAGGTTTCAAGCTCCTTTCTGCAAAAATACGGAATTTTGTATTTTTTTTGCCAGAAGAAAGATCACGGATGCGTGTTTATTCGTTTTTTTATTGTTTATTTTTTCCCCAGGGGTGATCATATCGACCCAGTGGTTCTAGAATATCGTGAGAGGGCTAATTCGAACGCAAATTAAAAGTTCTAGTGCACTTGTTAAGTGACCAAAAAAATTGGAGGGTAACTAGGCCCCTCTCCCACCCCCTTTTTTCGCAAAATCGTCTGAACAAAATTTTGAGATAGTCATTTCGTTCATCATAATTAAAAGACCCAATAACTATACCTTTGGATATAACCTGACCCACCCCCCACCCTCTCCCACAGATCCAGGGAAAAGGTCTTTAAGTTATAAAATTTCCCCTTTGTTTACAAAGAGCAACATTAAAACTTTAAACGAACATAAATTATTACGTATATGGGGGGGGGGAGTGGTTGACCTTCCTCAAAACCTCACTTTTACGCTAAAGTTTGAATTCTGTCCCAATTCTTTAAGAACGACTCCTGAAAACACTGTGTTCGTTTAATTGGAACAATAAGAAGATTGTTTTAAAAGTACTAAAACAGTTAAGCGCAAAGAGTGAGGTGTTGAGGAAGAGCTATCCCCTCATATGAGAATTAATTTCTGTTCGTTTTAAGTTTAATGTTTCTCCATAATTTCAGCTGTAATAACTTTTTTTTTTATTTCTGATCGTTTTTTAAATATTGCCAGGAAATCTAGACAAACACTGCTTTTAACATAAAGTATAGAAAAATAGCTACTTTCACAGAAATTATTCAATTTGTACTCCTTTGATTAAAAAGAGTTCAAATAGTACTTTGGTACAGCCCCTTGGCAACCCTGTCAGTTATGCACCTCATCAAAAAAACATAAAAAGCAGGCTTCTCAAATAAAATATTTTTCGCTATAACGTAATTTCCCCAGCAATAAACATGTACCAAGGTCTGCCTCACCCAATGTATAAACATTTGGTCATCATGGCTGCAGCGGCAGCTGCAACCTAGTAAAGAGCGAACCACAGCCCATAGCGATCAAAAGTTGAAAAACGTGTTTTCAAAAAAAAACGGTCTGGTGAGAAAAAATTGCCATTTAACACTGAATCAGGAATGGTAACTATTATTTCGGTTAATCTTAGAAGTAAAAGTTTATTGCGAAAAGAAATGTATGGTGATTTCGAAAAAGAGCCTGAAACCCCTTGAAAATGGCGTCAAATCCAAATAAAAAGTGCATCATTGGAATCAACATGGCCAAAAACCTTTTGTAGGATAATTACAGTCCCCCACCTTGAACACCAAGGAAAATGACTTTTTTGCATGGATAGCACTGATCCGTCTACCTTTTTTTCCCAGGGCTAGCGGTTTACCAGAACATCATAAAGAGATTCTTAATGGCTCATTTGAAAGATGTTTCTCACATTTACGTTGCTTTTTATAAATTCCACTATCTGCAACTGCCATATGGCACAAAAATGACACATTTTGTGCCATTTCTCAAGAGGGGGAGGCTAGCGGGCTACAAAAACATCGTATACAGATGTTTAATAGCTCACATTAAATCTATTTCTCATATCTAAGTTTTATTTATGAATTCCACCACCTGCAACTGCCAAATGACACTATAAACGGCACTATTGATGCCACGTCTTAAGTGGAAAAGCTAGGGGCTAGTGGGCTGCCAGAACTTCTTAGAAAAGATGTTTAATGGTTGATTTGAAAGCTATTGCTCATATCTACATGAATTTTAATCAGTTTTTGCCATCCGTAAGTGCCAAATAGCACAAAAAAATGGCACCTTTTGTGCCACTTCTTAAGTTGAAAAAGCTTTGAAGTATAAAACGGTACCATTGTAATAATTATGGTCCAAAACCCTTAATTGGAGATTTACAAGGGACCCTCACCGTGTACTCCCCCTCCCAGCCCCCTTAGTAAGTCTCATTAGTCCGTTGGAAGAATTCACTATGAACTCTTTAAATTTAGAAATGGTAACTATTATTTTAAAAGTTACTCATTTTAAAGTTATTCCTCATATCTACGAGCTTTCATCATTCTACCATCGGTAAGTGCTATATAGCACTAAAAACAGCACTTTTGGTGTGTTGAAAAGCTTCGAAGTATAAAACGTACCATTGTAATAATTATGGTCCAAACCCTTAATTGGAGATTTACAAGGGACCCTCACCGTGTACTCCCCCTCCCAGCCCCCTTAGTAAGTCTCATTAGTCCGTTGGAAGAATTCACTATGAACTCTTTAAAATTTAGAAATGGTAACTATTATTTTCAAAGTTACTCATTTTAAAGTTATTACTCATATCTACAAGCTTTCATCAATTCTACCATCGGTAAGTGCTATATAGCACTAAAAACAGCACTTTTGGTGTGTTGAAAAGCTTCGAAGTATAAAACGGTACCATTGTAATAATTATGGTCCAAAACCCTTAATTGGAGATTTACAAGGGACCCTCACCGTATACTCCCCCTCCCAGCAGATAAACATGAACAAAAGAGTCCATAATGTTTTCACAATTTTTTTTTTTTCGTCTGCAACAGAAAATAGATAAAATTAGAAAAAAAAAATTTAAACTGACAAACGAAAAGGAAACAATAACACTGAAATCAGATGTAGGCAATTCTTGATCTCTTACATTGTGACGAAACCACAGTTGTAACTTGCAACTAGGGGCTCCTGCTCCAGCATTTTTACTGAAGAGGGGCACGAAGGGTCCCTATTCGAATAGACTCCAAATATTTATGAAGGGAACTGCCCCTATCCGCCCCCAAACGATGCCCTTGCTTGCAACAAAAGCAAAGATTTGTACATCCACCGACTCATAAAACACAAGGGCCGTTTAATATGAGTAGGAGGCTTTTTAAAAATTGCGATAAACTTTAGCGCAAAGAGCAACGTATGGAGGAAGGAGACAACCCATTCACATACAGAATAATTTCTGTTTGTATCGAGTTTTAACGTTGCGCTTTATTTTCAGTTGAAAAAATTGGTTTATTTAATTGTTTTATTTATTCTTTTATTATAAAAAAAAAATAATTTTATTAAATGAGAAAGTCAGAAAGCTGTAACAATGGGGCACTGTATATGGCATAAAAAGCCAAAGCAAGGCCAATGCCCGCTTTTTGTAATACAAGCATTTTGAATCATTTAGAAAAAAAAACCCTATTTGGGGAGTAAATTGAATTCAAGACTCTTAAACGCGATAAAACATATGTACTATGAATCAGCAATAAATGGGCTTTCAAATGAGCTACTAGTCAAGCAGACATGGTTTAATCCCTCAAAAAGTATCCTGAAAATCGCCTCGGTTCTAAACTAATTGAGTTTGGGCTCCGAATTTTGTCGAGTGACATCTCGTTTGAAGTGTTTCATCTGTCTAATGAGAGCACTCCCAGTTTTGACATGAAAAGGAACCTCGTTCTAATTCTTTGGCCTGTTTACACATGGAATTTTATTACTTGGGCACTAAAAAAACTGGTTTTTGTTAAATAAAAAGTCACAAAGTCCTGTAACAATGGGGCACATATTGCATTTTATGGTAAATCTTTAGGACATTGTTTTTTACTTAATAAAAACACTGTATGTGGCATAATAAGCACAAGCGAGGCCAAAGTCCGAATGTATGTGATACAAACATTTTAATTTGTCAGTACCCAACATAGATTCATAATTTAAAATAAATACCAGGTTTCGTATGAAACAGCTTGATAATCTTCTTTGAAAAACGAATTGGCGATAATAGTAATTTTTACAGACTAAAGGAAATACACGAACTTTGACAAAAATATTTTAGAAGAATGAATAACCTTCATTCACAAAAGAGGAAGGGGTAGTCTGCATGTTTTTTTTGTGATAAATCACTTTTATATTGCTAAACATTGACCTTGTTTTTATGTATCTTTACTACTACTACTACTAACAACTCACCGCAGCACCAAGCCGCCTGAGGCCAACACAGTTACGCACCCTCCTCTTCCATCCCAATCTATTCAAAGCCTCCCTTTTTACACCCGCCCACGAAGTTCCCATTTCCTTTAAATACTTTCTTTATGACGTCCTCCCACCCCAGACCAGGACGACCTGCTTTCCGCTTAGCCTTAGACAGTTGGCCGAAAAGAACAATCTTCGGCAATCTGTCATCCTTCATCCGCACAACGTGCCCTAGGCACCTCAACCTTTCTTTCATTATAGCCCTAGAGGGCGGTATTGAACCATATTTTTCGTATGGCCTATTGTTTGAAATACGATCAGTCAGCTGGGTACCCAGAACAACCTTTAACTAATTTCTTTAATGTATTTCTTTTATGATTATGTATCTTTGGTATATAATTAAATTTAAAAAAAAAGTGTTTTCACCTGATAGTAAGAAGCAACATCAAAATTTAAAACGAACAGAAATCATTACTTACATGAGGGGGGTTGCTCTTGTCTCAAAACCTCTTTCTTTACGCTAAATTTTGCCTTTTCTAGAATATTTAAAAGGGTTATTATTCCAATTAAATGGCCCTTGTGTTTTATGAGTAGTTTTTAAAGAACTGGGGCAAAAAGGCAAACTTCATCGTAAACAGCGAGGTATTGAGGAGGGCAGCACCCCCCCCCCCCATATACGTAATAATTTCTGTTCGTTTCAAGTTTTGATGTTCCTCCTTACTTTCAGCTGAAAAAAAAATGTTTTTTTATTTGATTTCTGATTGTTAAGAAATAATAGCGGGAAATCCGGCTCCCCTCCATGGAAAGTTCTTCTCATGTAAATTAGTCCCCCCCTCCACCAAGAAAAAATTCTTGCGGTCAATTTCAGATGAATTTTTTTTGTAGCGCACTTTCATATGAAAGAATATCTGTTTGTTTTTAAATCATACAGAAAATCCCCTTCTCTGTGGAAAAGTTTTCCCACAAATACCCCATTCCTAGTATAAAGCTGATCCCGGAGAAAATTTCTCCCGTGGACACCCCCCCCCCCCCAACGGAAAGATACTCTAGACAATTCCAACCTGGTGAAAATTCCCCTTAAAATCTCTACACCTAAGATAATATCAGAAAGAAGCATCTTATAAAAATAACATGCCTGTGGAAGCGCAAATTCAGCTTGTCACCAAGTCTTTTCTTGCAACATGAAATAACAATTCTCAAAATCTCAATGAAATCAAACGTCAAAATTAACGCGTTTACTGGAGGCAAAGAAGAAAAAGCGCAAGGAACTCGCAAACTCGCAAAATCCCATGCGATCTGGTGTTTATTTAATATATGTCTATGTGACCCAACACTGAATGAAATATTTTGAATATTTGTAACATCTAAAGTTGATCTTTCCTGTAACATAATACGTCTCTGTGAAATTCTTTTGCCGACAGAAGTCAAATCTCCCCTCCTGTAATTTGATATGGTCTATCTTTGTTTGGGTTCTTGGGCGCTGGGCAACTGGTTTTGTTGAATAAAAAGTCACAAAGTCTTTTAACAGTGGGGTACCTATAACATTTTATGGTAAATACTTTGTAAAATGTTTTTCACTTAATAAAAATATTGTATATGGCATAATAAGCCCGAGCGGGGTCAAGCAAGGCCAAAGCCCGCATGTATGTAATACAAGCATTTTAATTTGTCAGGAGCCCAACACTGAATTGACATATCTCGAATATTTGTAACACGCAAATTGCCTCTTTGTGAAATGCATTTACCGACAGAAGTCAAATCTCCCCTCCTGTAATTGATAATGATCTCTCTTTGTCATATTCACACCTTGCCGACACAATGCCTTGCTGACATAAATTGAATATATCTTTGTGAGTAGTAGAATTCTTTTGTGTATACCCGCACCATCTGTGATTTGCTAACTTTAGATATGATACTTTTTTAAATCGCTATTTAAAGAAGAAATGGACTATAAATTTGCTGTGCTAAAGGTAATGGTAGTATATATTTTTCAAGTTGGGAGCTGTGGGTTCTGGGCGCTGGGCGCTAAAGTATTAATGAATTTGGGTTCTTTGGGCGCTAGTGGGCGCTGGGCTTTAAAGTATCGTTGGTCCTAACATAACCCCTTTCCCAAATAGTCAAAAGTAGCTAAAGTAGAATTTTACCAAAAAGTTAATTATAAATTCTAAAAATAAGACAAAAATATTCCTCCAGCAAAGGAAAAAAGACCGATCAATGAAGGAACATATCATGGGAATTAATAAAAAAAATCCCTGGCTTCAAAACCCAATATATAACTCACATTACATCTCCCATTAAGAGGGAGACAGGGAGAGAGACAGAAGTTGTAACTGAATAGTAACAATAGTGATAATTAAATTTGAAAAGAAAATCTATATTATTAACATATTTTTATGCTATTCACAATAAATTCTAACTATTATTAGTCAACTAGTTGGAAAATGAATTGTTTTTTTGGGGCAATGTTCTTTCCAGCTAGATGGCAAAATTAAGTTTTGCTGCAGAGAAGTTATTAGTCAGCTAGTTGGCAAAATTAAATTTTTCTGGGGAGAAGTTATTAGTCAACTAGTTGGAAAAGGAAAGTTTTGCTGGGGAAAAGTTATTAGTTGACTAGTTGGCAAATTTATGTTTTTTTTTCAAAAATTTAGGACATATCTTTAAAACCTTATAAATTAGGTTTGAGCAAAGTTATGAAGATGAAAAAATTATTGCTGTACTTCATTTAAGCAGATAATCTATTTTGCAAGGTTTCACTTTTATAACACACAGATTTTAAAGGTCATCAAAGGTCAGGACCCTCTAGAGGGAGAAGGGGTGGAAGTAGGTACTTCAAAATACCTTGCTAGGACATACTTTAGCCCATAGACCCATCCTGAAAGTTTCATTTTCCTAACATAACCCCTTTCCAAAATAGTCAAAAGTAGCTAAAGTAGAATTTTACCAAAAAATTAATTACAAATTCTAAAAATGAGACAAAATATTCCTCCATTAAAGGAACAAAGACAGATCAATGAAGGAACATACACAATTTATGTCCATTAAATGCAAGATAGAAATGAACAAAACTTCAAATATGCATCTGTTTTCTTTAACAGACAGGAGGAATAACCCTCCAAGCTTTGACAAATTCAATCTGACTTTTGGGACCAGGTATTATAAGACTAATTATCCTGAGAATTAATAAAAAAAAAATCCCTGGCTTCAAAACCCCAATAAATAACTCAAATTACATCTCCCATTAAGAGGGAGACAGGGAGAGAGACAGAAGTTTGTAACTGAATAGTAACAATAGTGATAATTATATTTGAAAAAAAACCTGTATTATTAACATATTTTATGCTATTCACAATAAATTCTAACAATTATTAGTCAACTAGTTGGGAAATGAATTGTTTTTTTTGGGGCAATGATTCTTTCCAGCTAGATGGCAAAATTAAGTTTTGCTGGGGAGAAGTTATTAGTCAGCTAGTTGGCAAAATTAAATTTTTCTGGGTGAAGTTATTAGTCAACTAGTTGGAAAAGGAAAGTTTTGCTGGGGAGAAGTTATTAGTCAACTAGTTGGCAAATTTATGTTTTTTTTTTTCAAAATTTAGGAAATGTATTTACATATCTTTAAAACCTTATAAATTAGGTTTTTAGCAGTTATGAAGAGGAAAAAAATTATTGCTGTACTTCATTTAAGCAGATGATCTATATTGCAAGGTTTCACTTTTATAACACACATATTTTTAAAGGTCATCAAAGGTCAGGACCCTCTAGAGGGAGAAGGGGTGGAAGTAGGTACTTCAAAATACCTTGCTGGGACATACTTTAGCCCATAGACCCATCCCTGAAAGTTTCATTTTCCTAACATAACCCCTTTCCAAATAGTCAAAAGTAGCTAAAGTAGAATTTTACCAAAAAATTAATTACAAATTCTAAAAAATGAGACAAAAATATTCCTCCAGTAAAGGAACAAAGACAGATCAATGAAGGAACATACACAAATTATGTCCATTAAATGCAAGATAGAAATGAACAAAACTTCAAATATGCATCTGTTTTCTTTAACAGACAGGAGGAATAACCCTCCAAGCTTTGACAAATTCAATCTGACTTTTGGGACCAGGTATTATAAGACTAATTATCCTGAGAATTAATAAAAAAAATCCCTGGCTTCAAAGCCCAATAAATAACTCAAATTACATCTCCCATTAAGAGGGAGACAGGGAGAGAGACAGAAGTTGTAACTGAATAGTAACAATAGTGATAATTATATTTGAAAAAAAAACCTTTATTATTAACATATTTAATGCTATTCACAATAAATTCTAACTATTATTAGTCAACTAGTTGGAAAATGAATTGTTTTCTGGGGCAATGTTTCTTTCCAGCTAGATGGCAAAATTAAGTTTTGCTGGGGAGAAGTTATTAGTCAGTCTAGTTGGCAAAAATTAAATTTTTCTGGGGTGAAGTTATTAGTCAACTAGTTGGAAAAGGAAAGTTTTGCTGGGGGGAGAAGTTATTAGTCAACTAGTTGGCAAATTTATGTTTTTTTTTTCAAAATTTAGGAAATGTATTTACATATCTTTAAAACCTTATAAATTAGGTTTTAGCAGTTATGAAGAGGAAAAAATTATTGCTGTACTTCATTTAAGCAGATTATCTATATTGCAAGGTTTCAGTTTTATAACACACATATTTTTAAAGGTCATCAAAGGTCAGGACCCTCTAGAAGGAGAGGGGTGGAGGTAGGTACTTCAAAATACCTTACCGGGGACATACTTTAGCCCATAGACTCATCCCTGAAAGTTTCATTGTCCTAACGTAACCCCTTTCCAAAATAGTCAAAAAGTAGCTAAAGTAGAATTTTACCTTAAAATTAATTACAAATTCTAAAAATGAGACAAAAATATTCCTCCAGTAAAGGAACAAAGACAGATCAATGAAGGAACATACACAATTTATGTCCATTAAATGCAAGATCAAAATGAACAAAAAAACTTCAAATATGCATCTGATATTTTTTCTTTAACAGACAGGAGGAGCAACCCTCCAAGCTTTGACAAATTCAATCTGAATTTGGGACCAGGTATTATAAGACTAATTATCCTGAGAATTAATAAAAAAAATCCCTGGCTTCAAAGCCCAATATATAACTCAAATTACATCTCCCATTAAGAGGGAGACAGGGAGAGAGACAGAAGTTGTAACGGAATAGTAACAAGCTTTGACAAAATTACAGCAATAAACTGAAACATATAATTTTATTCTTGTAAAAATTTAATATCACTACTAAATTCACTTTTCACAATCATATTTCTATCAACATCTTTTGAAGAAATACTTCTAGGTGAGGGCAAATCCTTGCTAACTTCATTGTAATCATTAACAGGAATGTCAATAAAAAACGCCATTTGAATGAGATAATGGTTCTTTACTTTGATTTTAATTCAAAAGTGGAGATTTGGATTGGAGCCATTTAATGATGATTTTGCTCGCGCAGCTAAGTTAGCAGCAGATGAAGCTGTTTTCTTTGCCTAAAAAAAACAAAAACAATATAAGCCACTAATAGGAAGACAGTAGTTTGAAAAGAGAAAAGTGTTACAGAAATAGTGAAAGAGAGAGAGATAGAGAAAGAGTATGCATGGGAGAAGTTATTAGTCAACTAGTTGGAAAATGAAAGTTTTGCTGGGGAGAAGTTACTAGTCAACTAGTTGGAAAATGAATTGTTTTCTGGGGCAATGTTTCTTTCCAGCTAGTTGGCAAAATTAAGTTTTGCTGGGGAAAAGTTATTAGTCAACTAGTTGGAAAAATTAAGTTTTTCTGGGGAGAAGTTATTAGTCAACTAGTTGGAAAAGGAAAGTTTTGCTGGGGCAATATTTATTGTCAACTAGTTGGCAAATTTAAGTGTTGCTGGGGAGAAGTTATTAGTCAACTAGTTGGAAAATGACAGTTTTGCTGGGGTGAAGTTTTTAGTCAACTAGTTGGCAAATTTAGATTTTTCCTATACAGATGGGTTAAATTTTCCAACTAGATGACTAAAATAATTTTTATTATAAGGAGATTGGATAGTACCATTCTATATAAGCTTATAAACTAATTTTTTCCAATAGTCAAAGGGTGGAGTCCCGGTCAATATAGCCTATACAAAATCATATTATTGAGTTAGGACTTAAGTTAATACACCATTCGATGCCTTTTTTTTATGCTGATTACGAATATAATAAGCATTTCTATCAGAAATGAATTTCAGCCCCCCCTATATATGCCGATTCAGGGTTAGGTTAGGTATAGCCTATATAGGGGGGGGGGGGGGCTGAAATTCATTTCCGATAGAAATGCTTATTATATTTGTAATCAGCATAAAAAAGGCATCAAATGGTGTATTCACTTTAGTCCTAACTCAATAATATGATTTCATATATATTGACCAGTATTTTAAGTACCTACCTCCACTCCTTCTCCCTCTAGAGGGTCCTGACCTTTGATGACCTTTAAAAATCTGTGTGTTATAAAAGTGAAACCTTACAAAATAGATCTTCTGTTAAATTAAGTACAACAAAATTGTTTTCAGCTTCAGAACTTTTCTCAATCCCAATTTACAAGGCTTTAAAGCCTATACAAATACATTTCCTAAATCTTGAAAAAAAAAACATTGATATGGCTTAAAATTCTTCTCAAATAACAGGAATTGCATTTCCAGAACTAAAGCCAGAGAAAAAGAAACTGATAACTGAAAATTAAGGTAAAGTGTTGTTTTGTCAAAATTTCAATAGATCCTTTGTAAAAAAAGCATTTTTCTTTTTTAAAAAAAAAGTATTCTTACTGCACAGTTTGTGTTAACAAACTGTATAGTAAGAGCAACTTATCTCAATAGTAACCAAAACTCTAAAAAACAGAATTTTGATACTAATAGCCTAGATACATAGAAAGAATCAGATTTTTATGCTGATTTGTCATGTAGGCAAATTTCAGGACTCTAGAGGGAGGAGTGGAGGTAGGTGTTTCAAAATACCTTCCCTGGACATACTTTAGCCTGTAGAACCATCCATGAAAGTTTCATTTGCCTAACCTATCCCCTTTCCAAGATAGCCAAAAGTAGCTAAAGTAGAATTTTACCTTAATCTTCTTATATTATTACTAAAATTACAATGCTTTGCATTCATTTTGTAATGTCCAAAAATAGGCCTTTTCTTTAGCCTAGCTCAAATTATTGGGTAGACCTATAGCCTATATTTTACTTGGTGAAATTTTAATTGTGAGAGTTGTTTCTTTCTAATTTAACTGCAATACACCTAAGCAAGCAGGATGGGAACTTGTGCTGTCAAACATGTTACAGCAAATAAATCATTTAAAGATAATTTGTTACTGAGAGTTTCATTTTCCTAAACTAACCCCCTTTCCAAGAAAACAAAAAGTAACCTGTCTAGAAATTTGAGCCAGCTTTCAAAAAATTGCTTGGGTATAAGTGTATGACCAGTATTGCTCATAAGGAGAACATGTTAAGAAAACAATCTTACTTCATAATATGCATAGGCTAATAAGGTACTTGGGCATTATATGGGCTTTTCTAAAAGTCAAGTTTGGTTAATGCTTATGAAAGAAAATAGGATGAGGGTGATGAGGGTCACATTGAGGCAAATTAACTAGGAGTTGACCCTCCAGGGTGGGATCAATGAGCAGTGGGAGAAATTCCGGGCTGTATTTATGGAAAATCTGCAAAAGAACACAATAGAAAGTTTTATCCACATATCAAAGACTTCATACCAAACATGACAGCTAGCATAATACAACAAAGAAACTTAAAAAATGCCATTGGATAAAAAAAAATTAGTCAGGCCATTATGAAAATATGTCAAAGCCCAAAACAAATTAAAAAATCTCACCAAACAACTGTACCATAATTTTGAGACAAGACTTGCCAGCCAAAGTAAGTTGAACCCTAAAAAGATCTGGAATTATATATGAAGCAGAAATCACAACTGGAAATCCATAAAATGCTTAACAACAAGTGATGGAAATGAAGTCATTGGCACACAAAATATAGCAGATCTTCTAAATGAGCAATTTGCATCAGTCTTCACAAATGAACCTGATAATGTTCTCATTCCCAACTTAAAGTACAACATCCAGAAGCAAATGAGTTGCATTACAGTTACTACTTCTATGGTTGGAAAAACAAACTCAAAAGCCTGGTCATCAACAAAAGTGCTGGTCCTTATAACATTCATCCTCGTCTGCTAAAAGAAGCTGCTCATGAAATTGCCCCTGCACTATCTATAATTTTTGAACATCTTCTTCATCATAAGTGTGTCCCCTCCCAATGGAAACTGGCCTATATCACACCTATCTTTAAAAAGGGGGGTTAAATCCAAAGCTGAAAATTATAGACCTTTCAGCCTCACATCTGCTGTTGCAAAAGTCCTTAAGAGAATTGTTAATGCTGCATTTCTTCAACACCTTGTTACTAATGAATTATCTTTAACAGGCAGCACGGCTTTTTTCCACAACAATCTGTAGAAACTAACGTTCTAGACACCTATTAAATAAAAAAAAAACAAGTTTTTAAACTGAAAGTAAGGAGCGACATTAAAACTTAAAACGAACAGAAATTATTCCGTATATGAAGGAGGCTGTCCCCTCCTCAACGCTCGCTCTTTACGCGAAAGTTTTTTTATTGTTTAGAAAAATAGAGTGTGAGAAAGTCAAACTTTAGCGTAAAGAGCGAGGCGTTGAGGAGGGGACAGCCCCCTTCATATACGGAATAATTTCTGTTCGTTTTAAGTTTTAATGTCGCTCCTTACTTTCAGTTTAAAAAACTTGTTTTTTTTTATTTAATTTTTGAACGTTTTTGAATTAATACAGGTTTTGATTTTGGCTCACCGTACATGAATAATTAAAACAAATTTTGCATATTATATTTGGTTAAATGGCTTTCTCGAAACTTGTTTAATTTTATTTACGAACGTTTTTATTAGTAATAAATATACGTAAACTTAGAATTAAAACTTACGTAACGAACTTCTATATTCATAAAATTTAACACGTATATCAGGGGGCTCGCCCCCTAGTCAATACCCTGCTCTTTAAACTATAGTTCGAATTTTTTTTTCCAGTTCTTTAAAAATGACCTCTTAATCACAATCAGTTGATCAGTTGAAAAACTTGTTTTTTTTATTTAATTCCTGATCTTTTTCTTTAATAATGCTGGGAAATCCGGCGCCCCCTTCATAGCAATGTCCCTTCCCCCATGAAAACTTCCTTCATGGAAAGATCCTTCCATATAGCCCCCGACCCTCTTCTTCCCCCACCTACCAGAAAAAATCTCCTCTGAAAAAAGTCTGTATACTTCCCAATAACCAATACTATATGTTAACATTGAGTAAAGTTCATAACTTTCAGCCCTCCCCCTGGGGACTTTGGGGGATCAAGTCATTCTAAAAGACATTTTTATCATATTTTCGACCATGCTGAACAAAATGGCTATCTCAAAATTTTGATCGGGTGACTTTGGGAAAAAAAATAAGCGTGGGAGGGGGCCTAGTTGCCCTCCATTTTTTTTGGTCACTTAAAAAGGGCACTAGAACTTTTAATTTCCGTTCCAATGAGCCCTCCCACGATATTCTAGGACCACTGGGTCGATACGATCACCCTGGGAAAAAAAAAAAAAAAAAACAAATAAACACGCATCCGTGATCTTTCTTCTGGCAAAAAATGGAAAATTCCACATTTTTGTAGATAGGAGCTTGAAAACCTCTACAGTAGGGTTCTCTGATACGCTGAATATGATGGTGTGATTTTCATTAAGGTTCTATAACTTTTAGGGGTCTTTCCCCCTTTTTTTCGAAAATCAGCCAATTTTCTCAGGCACGTAACTTTTGATGGTAAGCTTTAAACTTAATGAAACTTATATATTTGAAATCAGAATTAAAATCTGATTCTTTTGATGTATCTATTGGTATCAAAATCCCGTTTTTTAGAGTTTCGGTTACCATTGAGCCGGGTCGCTCCTTACTTACAGTTCGTTACCACAAACTGTTTGATGAACAGGTTTACTAGCAACTGGACAAAGACCTTCTGTCAATTGGATTCTTTTAGATCTAGCCAAAGGATTTGATAAGATCCCTCATAATCAGCTCATTTTAAGCTAATAGCAGCAGGAATCCACACTGAATTAGTAGACTGGCTAATGGACTTCCTGACTGGTATATCTCAGACTGTACAGCTCTTCACAACAGATAGCAATTGTATCTACTCCCAGCCCTGTAATGTTCTAAGTGGTGTTCCCTAGGGAACAGTTTTTGGGACCCACACTGTTTTTTCTTTATATAAAGGATATGATTACTGAAGTCAACAACCACTTAACCCTTTATGCTGATGACTCCAAACTATTTGGTGTACCTGATAAACCATCAATACAATCTGACCTTGACCAAATTCGGCATGAGCAGATAGGTGGTTTCTCTCTTTCAACATATCAAAATGCATCACCATTGTTTTTGGTAACAATAATCCTCTGCAACCAATACACTATGAATGGTAACCAGAACATCATTCCCCATTCCCCTCCAAACCTGGACCAGTGGCAGGGACCTGGGAGTCACAGTAGATAATCTTCAGAAGTTCCCTGAATACTGCACAAACTATTTCCACAGTAATTCTAGCCTTGGACTAATTAAACAAGTACTTACTAGCCCATCACACAGAGTCTTCTTGAAGCTTTATAAGGCAATTGTGAGACCAATTATTGATTTTGGAACCTGCCTTGCTGGTACTTTTTACAAGGGTGATATACAGTTGATTGAAGGTGTACAAAGGAGGGCCACCAATTTCATCTCTAGACTTGGTGAGAAACCATATTGTGAAACGCATATTTAATCTAAAACTCTCATCTTTGACCTTCCAGACAAGTGGAGTGACATGCTACTCACATATAAATTTGTCAACCAACCCCAAAATAAGTTCTTTAAACCAGTTACCCAATAAAAGAAAAAACGAGGTCATTCTAAAAAGCTTCATAAGCCCTGAGTTAAAAGTAGAATCAGATTCTTTAACCAAAGGGTCATTAATGATTGGAAATGTTTAAGCAAGGAGACAGTGTCTTCAGCATCAGCTGAAATTTTTAAAAGGAGACTCAACAAAGAATGGGAAGCCAAACCTTTAAAAATACAAGTGGAGCTGTCCATCATCAGTGTCTCATAAATAGTGATTGATATATGTGTACATACAACTGAGGTGTGCTAGAAGCTGATGCTGCTTATCATGCCCAACCAATTTGCATATTTTATCAGAAAATGATGTTGTGCAGTGGTGTCTACTCTAAACTACAGAAGAATGGTCCCCTTGATCATACCTATCTGCAGTCACCATTAGCATCAGGCTTAAATTGCATCTATCCTAGCACACTCTTAGTGGGAAGGCATGTCATTGGGCTGTAAACACCATCACAATCCTGTTCTTTTTATATTTTTGTGTGTAAATTGTTTTTTAACTGCCTTCTCAACAACAGAGCCAAACAGATCCAACATTGGACCTTATTTTGCTCTGAAGTGCAAATTAAAGTAATTAAGGTAATATATAATAGTTCATAAAACTAATTTGGGTTATATATTTGCACATTATGGGGGGGGGGTAAAGCATATTATATATTTAATACATAACCTAACCTAGGTACCTTCCCCCTTCCCCTAGCTGACCTAACTTAATCTAGCTAACCTAACTTAACTGGTAAATTTGCATGTGGCACAATAATTTAGCTAGGATGAAACTGAATACATCATTTGATGCCTTTTTTATGCCCTTTCATAATTCAATAATTGCTTCTGTTGCAAATCGCATCTTCAGTCCTTAAAGGGGCCCTAAGGTATTTTCTATGAATTGTGAAACAGCATAAAAAAACATCAAATGATGTTTTTCACTTTCATCCTAGCTAAATTATATGGTCCACTGCAGAGTTACCATGAAATTTTTCACCCTCAACTCTCTAATGTGTAAATATATACCCTGAATTGTCAACAGCAAAGTTTTGAGTTGCAAAATGCAGTGCTATTTATGTCAAGAGCATTTGAAAAACTTGAAACGTTTAGGAAAATGGTTTATATTTGTGTTGCCCAATAAATGAGGTTTGTATCATAGGCAGCACAATAGCACTGCCTAAGTAAAGAACAATGTTGGCACAAGTTATTATTTATTTGTTGTTTTTTTTTTCTATACCTAGGGCGCTTTGTGTCAAAGGAGTTGTTGTAGAAACTTCGAAAAGGGCTCGTTTGATTGGAAATTGGAGTGGCTAGTGCCCTTTTTAATAGTCGAAAGTGATTGGAGTTCAACTAGCCCCCCTCCCACGCCCATCATTCCCCCCAAAATATCCAATCAAAATTTTGAGACAGGCATTTGTTCAGATAGTTGATTTACAGATAGAAAATATGATTTTGAGGAGGTACTCCCCCACAAACCTCAGGGCAAGGGTTTTAATTTATGCCCTTGGGGCATATAAGAACAATGTTGGCACAATACATTATTTATCATTTTTTTTTTCTTTAGAGCAGGGCACTTTGCATCAAAGAAGTTGTTGTAGAAACTTCAAAAGGGCTCATTCAATTGGAAATTGGAGTGGCTTGTGCCCTTTTTATTTGTCGAAAATGATTGGAAGGCAACTAACACCCCTTCCATGCCCATCATCTTTTCCCGAAACAAATCCAATCAAAATTTTGAGATAGCCATTTTGTTCAGCATAGTTGATTTCCAGATACAAATTGTGTTTTTGAGGAGGACACTCCCCCACAGCTTCAGGGCAAGGGCTGGAAATTATGCCCTAAGGGCATATAAGGTTTTTATAGATGGCAATGTCATAGAAACCTCAAAAAAGACTCATTCAATTGGAAATTCAAAGGGCTAGGGCCCTTTTTTTATTGTCAAAAGTGATTGGAGGGCAACTAACTCCTCTTCTCACAACCACCTTTTCCCCAGACATATCCAATAAAAATTTTGATATAGCCATTTTATTCAACGTAGTTAAAAGTTCTGGAAATTGTATCAGGACAACCCTCAGGGCAAGGCTTGTTACTTCTGCCCTGGGTACATATAAGGTTTTTATAGAACGTGATGTTGAATCTTCAAAAAGGGCTCATTTGATTGGAAATTGAAATGACTAGTGCCCTTTTTAATAGTCAAAGTTATTGGAAGGCAACTAACAACCCCTTCCACGCCCACTATTTCCCCAAAACACATCATATCAAACATTTTGAGATAGCCATTTTGTTCCACTCAGTTTAAAGTTCAGGAAGTTATACCTTTGAGCTGGACATTCCTCCCATAGTCTTCAGGGCAAAGGTTATAAGTTATGCCCTGGGGGTATATAAGTTTTTATTGAATTCTTTTTTGTAGAAACTTCAAAAGGGCTCATTTCAATTGGAAATTCAAAGGTCTAGTGCCTTTTTAATAGTCAATAGTGATTTGAGGGCAACTAACCCCCTTCTCACCACCACACCTATTTTTTCCCCAAACACATCCAATCAAAATTTTTAGATAGCTATTTTGCGTTCAGCATAGTTGATTTTCAGTTAGAAATTATGTTTTTGAGGAGGACACTCCCCCACAGCCCTCAGGAGAAGGGTTGTAAGTTATGCCCTTGGGGTATAGTTTAGGTTTTTTATTGAGCGTGTCGTAGAATCTTCAAAAAGGGCTTATTCAATTGGAACTTGAAAATACTAGAGCCCTTTTTAATAGTCGAAAGTGATTGGAAGGCATATAACACCCCTTCCACGCCCCACGATTTCCCCAAACACATCCAATCAAAATTTCGAGATAGCCATTTTGTTCCACGCATGTTTAAAGTTCAATAAATTATACCTTTGAGCAGGACATTCCCCACAGTCTTCAGGGCAAGGGTTATAAGTTAAGCCCTGGGGGCATAGTCCTATAAGGTTTTCATTGAAATTTTTGTCATAGAAACTTGAAAAAGGGCTCATTCTATTTGGAAATTCAGAGAGCTAGTGCCTTTTTAATAGTCCAAAAGTGATTTGAGGGCAACTAATCCCTCCTCTCACGCCCACCTTTTCCCCAAGCACATCCAATCAAAATTTTGAGATAGCCATTTTGTTCCACTCAGTTTAAAGTTTCAGGAAATTATACCTTTGAGCAGGACATTCCTCCCATAGTCTTCAGGGCAAGGGTTTTAAGTTATGCCCTGGGTTTATATAAGTTTTTTATTAAATTCTTTGTTGTAGAAACTTGAAAAAAGGCTCATTCAATTGGAAATTTAAAGGTCTAGTGCCTTTTTAATAGTCGATAGTGATTTGAGGGCAAACTAACCCCCTTCTCACCCCCACCTTTTTCCCAAACACATCCAATCAAATTTTTAGATAGAGCCCTTTTTAATAGTCGAAAGTGATTGGAAGGCATATAACACCCCTTCCACGCCCACCATTTCCCCAAACACATCCAAATCAAAATTTCGAGATAGCCATTTTTTGTTCCACACAGTTTAAAGTTCAAGATATTATACCTTTGAGCAAGACATTCCCCACAGTCTTCAGAGCAAGGGTTATAAGTTAAGTCCTGGGGGCATAGGCCTATATGGTTTTCATTGAAATTTTTGTCATAGAAACTTGAAAAAGGGCTCATTCGATTGGAAATTCAGAGAGCTAGTGCCTTTTTTAATAGTCCCAAAAGTGATTTGAGGGCAAATAACCCCCCTCTCACGCCCACTTTTCCTCAAGCACATCCAATCAAAATTTTGAAGATAGCCGTTTTGTTTCATGCAGTTTAAACTTCAGGAAAATGTACCTTTGAGC
>JAPEVW010000577.1:0-73890 GCA_027921565.1 Artemia sinica | reverse complement strand
TATTTGACATTTTTTTTGTACTTTAAATTTGAAAACTTCGTCGAGAAGGTATAAAAACATTCAAAATAGAAACATATTCTTATTTTCAATCAAGTTTGATCATTCAAGTTCAGTCCAAGTTACACTTCTATTTATTTCCATAAAATAACAAACACAAAAACAATATAAAAAAAAACCATATTCTCTTACAAAAAGTAAAAAAAGTATTGTATTTTGGCTCCGTGAAAGAACTGATCTGAGAGAAATGAATATAATAAAATAAATATCTTTACCTTCTAAAATTGTATGTTTTGCAGTTAACATAAACCATAATGTGTTCAAACCAACATCTTTTATATTTTTCTGTAAGTTTTCAAGAATTTATCAGCTTTCAATGCAAACTTTAGCCTGTAAAATTTTATCACTATTCCATTTTTATCCAATCTCTTAAAAGATTTACGGTTTATTGTTTTTCAAATAGCTTCTGTCGAGCTTTTGCTTTTGCGATACTAGAGAATTGGAAATCTTCTATCAACTAATGAAAAACTTATGTTCAATATTGGTTTATTATTGTTTTGAATTGGCATTGCTTTGAAATAAATATTCCTGGTGAAATGAAATTAAACTAAAAATTAAATTCTTGTATCCCAAACATGGGAATTTCCAAATATCCAATTTTGCTTTTTTAATATTAATTAAAAGAAATTTTTCCACAAAATAAGTTTTTCAAAAAAAGTAAAAAGCTCCATTAAACCCAAAATAAACAAAAAAAGAATCAAATAATCTACCAGGCATAAAACTACCACAAATCACTATCAATAGATATATGAAACCGAAAGAAACAGAAATTAAAATAAATAACAGAGTCAAAACTCAAAATGAGCAGAAATTTATCTGAGTAGGGTTCTAAACCCATATGCTTTCTAAAAGCCAAAAAATAATTTGTACTTTACTGAAACAAATTAAAATGAATTTATTGGAAAAAATGTGCATTGTCAGTTTAATATACATATACTGATATTTATTCCTTAAATCTGAATTAATTTTTGATTTCTTAAAGTTATAAAAATGAAAACATTTAAAAGAATTTCTTTCAGTAAAGTATGTTTACTGAAGTGTGTTTATTTTTTGTCAGTTCAGTAAGGGTACAAATAATTTTCACGGAAACCGGGTTTGAAACCCATTTCCCCGAAACCTTTGTCTAACTTGTAAAAAAGTAACAAAAATTGGTACATCCATTCACCTCCTAATTCTTATCATATTTTGGAAAATGAACTAGTGTATTTTTAAACTGTACTCTAATCATATCTGACGAGTCATCGGCGTTTTCATCTATTTAATTAAAAAAAAAATATATTCATTATAGATGTTCAACGTCTCTCTAATTCTCCTGTGTAAGTTATGAGGTAATGACCATTTTAAAAAGTTGTACCAACGTAGTAGCTTATATTCCTCTGGCCGTATCTTAAAGTAAACTTGAAAAATTAAACGAAAACTTACCAAGTTTGAAGTTTGATTGTAGCTCTACTCCAAAAAAGGAGCGCCAGAGTAGCTGAGAGTTCAATTGAGAGATAGACGCGTGCAATTGCCTCGATTGACCAAACCAATACCAGTATTTTAAAGTCATTATAATATGCAGTGGTTAAGTTCATGATGAAACGCTGAGAGTTCAACGGGAAGGGAAATCGGGAGGGCAGTTGAACTTTTAGCTATGCTGGCACTCCTTCTTTGGAGTAGAATTACCATCAAACTTCAGACTTGGTAAGTTTTTGTTTAATTAATTAATTCTACTCCAAAAGGAGCGCCTTAGCTCCGCCTTCAAGTTCAACTGAGATTTTAAAGTTCAGAATGAGCTATACCAACACTAATGATCAAAAAATAGCCCTATTCATTAAAAGAGGCTGTTGTACAAAAATTCATTTATAGTAAGATATTTCAAATATAACAAATTATAGTGAATAAATTCAAAAGACAGATTAAATGCCGACCACTTTCAATTGGTTTATTATAAAACCTTGCAAACGTTTTGGCATTTGTATAGCCTACATATTTTACAATTTGATCTACATCAATTCCTCTAGCTTTAAGGTGAGACGCTCAGGCAGACCGTGTGCTGTGAGCACCATAAACACTGATATCTATACCTGCAAGAAATAAAACTTCTTTATCCATCTAGAAATAGATGACTTGCCGCGGCAGTATGAGGCTTACGATATATAGGAAAAAGTGCGTCGTTTCTATTCGGATATGATGTCATTCTAATATATCTAGCTTGGTGCGTCACCGGACACAGGGACGACTCTTGAAAAGGCCGAAATTTAACTACTGATTTGTAGTTGCCCGGTTTCGTTGTTTTTAACAACACATTGATTTGAAAATCAAAACTTCCATCGTCATTATGTGTCATATTACTAAGTGATAAACTGGCCAAAAACTGAAACTCTTTTACAAGCTGATAAAATCAATAAAACTGCTAATTTTTGTGTTAGTGTCTTTAATTGAAGATTTTCGATATCCCAAGCTGGTAGTTTAAATAGATCGAATACACATTTTACATCCCAAATACTTGAAATATTGGGTCGACTAGGCCTTCTATTAAAGACACCTCTCATAAACTTCTTGGTGATGTGATTACTGCCTAACAGAAGGCTTGGTAAAATTGCCGATAAAGTACTCCTTGCAGTATTAATAGCACTGTATCCAACACCTGAGTGAAGAAGTTCCGTAAGAAAGGTCAAAGTCTCCGGTAGAGTTGCCTCCAAGGCCTGGATTGTGTTTCTTCCACAAAAGTCGATCCATTTTTCAATGTAAACTTTGTACTGGCACTTAGTCGAATCCCGCCATCCATCCATGATAATATCGACTGTGGAGGGAGAATATCCTTGGTGGTGAAGCCCTTCCGGAGACGACACAAGCCGCTAGGCGTAACATCTTGGACAATGGATGGTGCAAGGTCGGTTCTGTGGCAGAGACAAAGTAAAAATATCATTTGGTAGAAATGTATGACTTCCTATTAAAAGCTTTAATAGTAAGGGATACCATACTTGTGTGATCCAATTTGGAAAGATCAAAAACCAGTAGCCTGATCAGTTTCCACCTTCTGAAGGGTCCTCAGAAGTAAACTGAATGAGTGGAATGCATAAAAGAAATAAGACTTCCAATTCATTGCAAATGCATCTACGAAAAACATTCTGGATCTGGTTTCCAAGAAACAAATGGTTTAATCTGAAAATTTAATCTAGTCGCAAACAAATCAATATCTATCGACGGATATACCAAAAAGTTCAAAATAATAAATATTTCAAAATCCAATTTCCATTCCTTTTCATTATCAAATTTTCGTGATGCTTTATCCGCGATATTAGCAACCCCAGGCGCATGTTCTGCAGATATCCACCCTTTGCCCTGCAATACTACCTGCCAGATCTTATTTGCGAGATAGTTACAAAATTTAGATTTTGATCCTCCCATTTTATTTATATAAGCTACTGTGGTTATATTGTCAGAACGCAGCCGAACATGCATGCCTTTAATATCCTGTACAAAACATTTTAATCCCAGATAAACGGCCTTCGTTCTAAGACACTGATATCAAATCTCTTCTCTTCTAAGGACCATTCACCTGTGGCCATTTTCATGGAATATTCATCCACGAGTGCCCAACCTAGTTTTGACGCATTACTACACAAATACTTGTCAATTAATTTAGGCTCAATTGCTTTAGAAGCATGATTGTCAATTTCCAACCACCATTGTAGTTCCGAATTTACCTCGGATGTTAAAATTATCCTTGCCTCAAACTCACCCTTCGCGTACCTTAATGGTTGAGTTTTCAACGATTCCACTTTCCGGTAATATAAAGGCCCTAATTCTACTGCTAGAAATGTTGAAACAAGAACGCCTAGAGTTTCGGCCAATTCTTGAATCGTATTCAATTTTGGACTAAGAATTTTTGAAACAAAATCTATAATTTTTTTAATTTTTCTTTCCGGCAGGAAAATACGCATTGGTCGCGAATCTAAAAAAAAAAAACCAGAAATTCTATTTGTTGGCTCGGAATCAGAACTGACTTTCCCGGGTGATTCACAAACCCCAGCTCAGAAAGTAATTTCGCTGTTTCATAGACATTATTTTGACATTCTAAATATGGCATTCCCAGAAGGAGAGAATCATCTAAATACACAACTGACAAATACCCTTTTCTTCGAAGCAGGGAGATAACAGGTTTCATAAGTTTTTCTTAAGAACCCTTGGAGCAGATGATAAGCCATTTGGCATTGAAGTGAACGCATAACAAACGTCAACTTCAAAACAAAGCCACATTTGATCATCAAAGTCAACAGAGCATGAATAATAAAAATCGACTAGGTTAATTGAGGCCATATAACAATTTTTGTCATTAAAAGAACCACAGAATAAACACTTTCCATTTTAAAATGGTAATATTTAATGTTTTCATTTAAATTTTATGATTAAGAATAAACCGAGTAGACCCATCTTTCTTTGGGACTGTAAAAAAACGGGAGAAATACAACATATTTCCTTTATTATGAAGTCGGGTACTTTCACAATAACGCCTTTATGCAATAAAATATCAACTTCTTTTCTTATAGCCTGTATTTCTACAAAGGTTTAAACTTTTGTTATTTGTTTTCAAAGCTTTTAGTGGTGTTTTTTTCTCAAATTCAATCTTATAACCTGATGCTACAATATTCAAAATATTCAAAATCACGGGTTATTGACTGCCATTTTGATATGTACTTACTAATTCTCCCAGCTTTAAAGTTATCAGCCAAATGTTGTGACTGCCTATTAAAATTAACAACAAAATCATAAAAATCAAGGGCGGGGTATGTTAAATAGTACATACCAGCTATTTCCGATCCCTTTTCTGGAATTTTTTGGAATTTGGACCTTCCTTGACGGTCGGGCCCTATCTTCTGCGATTATTTGAACGGGGGACCTAGTTCTGCCATCGGAGATAACTGTATAACCCCTCTTGCACGTTTTTGGTCTTCCAAACGATTTTTTTTCAAATCCTCCATGGATTTAGCTTTAGACGTTGTTTTGGCAACATCTTTGCCAAAAATAAACTCCGTGACTTTGACTTCAGAGAGCACATAAAGCTGATGCTACAGTGGGATCTGGGCTCAATTGGAATTTCATCGCATGACGTCTTTTTAGACTTGGATCATAATTGGTGTAGCCAAGCATGTGAACTGCATCTGTATGGTTTTTGTCAACCTTTTCTTTGATATGCTCATTTTTAAGCTCAAGAATCACATTTGCTGCCTCTAAAACACAAAATGTTGAATTAACAATTGTGTCCTCTGCACTTGAAGTGTCTTAGCACCCCTCTATTTAGCCTGTGATGAGAAAATAGCCCAAATTTCACTATTCACCTTTGGAGGAACAATTATATCGGTATTCGCAGGCCTAGGTGGTGCTCAAATAACTCTTTTAGCTTCACTATTTCCAAATGCTCAGAGAAAGCTTTATTTGCAACATTGGCAAGTTTTTTATGGATCTTGGACCCTCTTTGGTACCAGAACGTTCTTCAGACATCTTTTTGAATAGAGCGTCATTTGACGTGTTTTCTTTTAGTCTTTTACCTTTGTGTTTTCTGGAAAAGCCTTCCGCTTTGTGTCATTGATTTTTATGGGGCTCTGAGAAAAATATTTTTTGTTCCTAGAACTAATTTCAGGGCTCCGAGAGCCATATCGAGCACGACTTTGAAACTCTGGGCTCCGAAAGCCATTTGTTTATCGCTATCGCTATCACTCTCACTTGAGAGTATTCTGCGACACAAATGAGCTTTATATTGCCTTCCACGCCTCTCACGATCATAATCTTCATCGACTAAATTGTCCAGCAATCCAATCACTATCTCACTATCACTCATTATTTAATTTGGTCAGAATCAAAGCGAATGCTAACGTCAACTGGTGTTGCTTTGGTCAATCGAGGTGATTGCTCGCGTCTATCTCTCATTTGAACTCGAAGGCGGAGATAAGGCACTCATATTGGAGTAGAATATCTGGATAACTTTGAGAAAAAAGAAGAAGAGTGGTTTAATATCTTAGCTGCAACTCTTACTAATATGAATCTTTAATAATCTTTTATTGCTTTAATTTAATTGTAAATAAATCTATTTTTTCTGTGGTTTTCCAAATCACAAAGGTAACGGCTCCTTTTGTTACATGTGTTTTAAAAAAGGAACAAAATGGACATTTCTTTATAAAAAATAGACAAAGAGGTTTTTTACTGATACGTCTAAAGACTATAATGAAACAGTTCGTGGTTGTGAACTATAAGTAAGGATCAATTCGGTCCACTTGTAACCAAAGTTCTAAGAAGAAGGAAATATGATAACAATTTTATGCATCAGAAGAATTGCTTTTTATGTTGATCCCAAATATATAAATTTCATATATTTAATGTGATCTATTAAAATCAACACAAATGTACAAGATTATTGCTGCTGCAATTCACGTTGGTTCAACTATTGATTGCGAGCATTACTTTGTCTAAAGAAGAACACTTGAGGGACGGTGGTGTATTTGCAATGATTCTATAGTGCGATTTCAAAACAATGTGGACGCGGCTGACCCATTACACATAGAATTTTCAACGGCCAATATTTGGGTGAATTCACCTAAGACCAAAATTGAAACTTCTATTCCTATTCTAAAGAAAAAATGTACAGAAAAAATCTAAAATTAATATGTCGATTACCATTGCAAAAACAACTTTTTTTGTTAATTAAAAGTTCATAGGCAATTTAAATTTCAATTCTAATTACAATACATTAATTTCAAATTTATTATAAATAAATTTGCTTTGAACTGTTTTTTCCTTTTTTTGCAAAAGTGAATAAAAAAATGAACAGAGATTAAATAAAAAAAGAAGTTTTTTTTTTAAACAAAAGTAAAGAGCGAAAATATGTCTCTAGCAGAGTAAAAAATCACAGACATTTTAATGATTTATCAGCAAAAAGTTAATATAAAACAACTTTTAAAAATAAAAACCGATAATGAACTTACCATTTACACAAAAATAAAAACTAATATTCAACTAAACTCAAAACGAACAGAAAATACTTGACAGATGGACGGGAGGGTTGTCTTCCAAGCGTAAAACTAGAACAAATCACTATGAATAAATAAATAGAACTCGAAATGAACAGAAGTACAATAAATAACCGAATCAAACTCAAAACAGGCAAAAACTAACATAAGCAGGGTTGAAATGCCCCATGCCTTCTCAATACCAGAACATATTTTGCGCTTACTGAAAAAAAAATGATTGTGGATTGCCAGTTTAATATACATATACTGATATATGTTCCTTAAAGTTATAATATTTTTTATTTATTAAAGTTAATCAGGTGAAAACATTTAAAGTGTGTTTTTTTTTATTTAAGTCATACAATAAATAAATGATTCAAACTCAAAACAAGCAAAAATTAACATGAGTAGGGCTGAAAACCCCCATGCCTCCTCAAGACCAGAACATAATTTGCGCTTTACTGAAAACAGAACACATTTAAAAAGTTTTCACTCTGCTTTTAATTGTTTGAAATGATTTTACTAGATATGTCAAGGGGTAAGTCTTCCCCCTTGCACTCCAATTACACCGCGAGTGTCATTTGCGCTTTACTGAAAGCATATATTTTAAGCGATTTCAAAGCGAAAAGAGAAATAAAAAGTGGACTTTTCGTCAAATAGAACTCAAAATCGTATTCAGAGTAAAGGGCTTACCTGGCTTAAGCTCTACCTCCGCTCCCTATCACCCAAAGGTTAAATTTTACTCTTAATAAAGCTACAAAAATGTGACTAAACTCGAAACAAATGTGACTAAACTCGAAAAAAAAAACCGAAACAATGCATCCAGAGTTATGGGTGCTATTTTGCTTCAGCATCCTCCTCCCCCTTTGCTAAAATATTAAATTCTACTCATAAGAAAAAACTACGAAAATGCATAGAAATAGATGTTGATGTGTTCTGTATTTTTTTTTTACACCCCCTTCAAAAAAATCATAGCTTCTCCTCCAAAAGTAATCTTAGACATAGACATAAAAATAAACTAAACTCTTCCCAACATATATTGTTTTCAATGAGATACAGTTTAGATTTTGTAAAAACGAAATAAAAGTAAAAGAAAGCACCATCTTGTTTGTACAAATTGATTCGTCCTGGGATGTTTTTTTTTTTTTTTTTTGCTTTTGTGTAGACAAAAGTGGTCTTTTGTCTACACAAATTTTGTATATTAAGAATTCTTCGAATTTGGTTGAAAAACTGAAAAAAGTAGAAAATTCTTCAAGTTCTTTGCTTTCAAGCTTTGGACATTATATCAATGTATACAAAATTGATGTAGAAGCAGCCAAAACTCTTCTAGAAAGAAAGCTGCTAAGAAATTTGGATTTGAGTAGTGGCAAAACAGAAACAATAGGTTCTCTCATTTTTTTTCAATTCAGAGGGGAGTATTTCGTAAAAATAAATGGTTTACCTATGGGGGTCCCTTTATCCCCTTTATTAGCTAATATTTTTGTGGAGAATATTGAAACAAATGTGTTAAATTCATAGTTTTTAAAACATATTTTTTGGGGCCGGTATAGGGATGACATAATTTTCAGTTTGTGATTATAGGGAGGAGGAATTAAAAGGATTTTTGGAACATCTTAATTGTATGGGGGGGATTTAAAACTTATTTTTGAATTAGAAGAGAATGGGAAACTTCCTTTTTTTTATGTTCTTCTTTTGAAAAATGAAAATGGTCTGGATTTTAAAATTACAGAAAACCGACAAATAACAATAGATTTTTGTCCTATAGTTCCTGTCACACTCGCAAGTAAAAAATTGGTTTGATCATTCTTTAACTGACCGGATCTTTAGTATTTGCTCTCCAAAATTTTTTGGAAGATGAGTTGTCTTTTCAAAGGAAAATACTAATAAGCAACATGTATCCAGAGGTGGTTAATTAACCAGACTTTTTCAAAAAGAAGAAAAAACGTTTCTAGAGATTTTTAAGGAAGTCTTGGAGACAACTCGGGAGAAGGATTTTTTTTGTTCCTTACCATATATACCCGGGCTAAGTGATAAAATTAAAAGAACTTGACAGGGTAATGGTCTAAGGGTAGCTTTTAAAGATTAATAATTCTTTGGATAGTTTTCTAAATTCCGGGAAGGATCTATCTTCATTAAGGCAACAAAGTGGGGTTTATCAGTTCCCATATACTTACGGAAGCTCAAATGTGGGACGTATTAACCAGAGTTTGGAAATAAGATTATTACAGCATAAAGATTCTATTTCTTCGGCTTTAAAGCAAGATTCTCAGTCTGAAGATTTTACTTCAGCCCTTTCAGAACATATTTCAATTTTTCCGGACCATTTTATTTTGTTCGAGAATGTCTCTTTGATTTCTAGGGACCTGGGCCTTAAGCAAAATTTTCGTGAAACTCTTGAAATAAAGAAAATCTTATTCAAGATAATATTGCTTTGAATCGGGATACAGGTGAATTTGAGCTGAACTCTATCTATGATAATTTATTAAAATCTGACAGAGGGAAATTTCATTTCACCCAATGTAGTTGACCTTTATCCAAATGTTATATCATTGAACACTAATGAACCAAATCCAAGAAGGTCAAAGAGTCTAGCTTCCGCCTTTGCTTTGAAAAGAATTAGAGAATTAAACAATATGTAGTTTTTATTTGATTTCACATATAAACTTTTGTTTTAAATTGTTTTAGTTTAACTTTAATAATGTCGACGATCACTGTATATGTGACCGAAATATCTGGTATTTTTTGTGAATTTCTATACACTGTCTATTAAAAAGTATTTTATCCCTATTTTTAACTTTTATTTTATAGTGGTTAACTAAACTTTTTTCTAGTAAAAAAAAAATTGTTTTTTTTTTTTAGTTATGTTTACCAGTAAATAATTTTGTTCAGTATCTGTATGGTTTATTTAATTCTTCGTTTATTTTTTTTTCTATATGTTTTAGTCCAAATTGTACTTTATTATTTTTTACTGAGATTTGACTTTCAATATTTTTTTTTGTTATGAAAAAGTAATGTTATTTGGCCAAAACAAAACGAAAAGTTTTCCTGGTGGGTTGTTTTTTGTTTTTTTTACTCATTTTTATTACCCTCTATTTCTATTTCTGAAAGTTTTTACGGTCTCTTAGACCGTTCCCCTTATGTCTGAACATAGTGTTAGTAAAAAAAAAGTTTTGAAACCACTTTCTACCACATACTTTTCAAAAATACTAACTGATGTAGGCCTACAGATAATTTTCCAAAAAATAGCTTTTGGAAGTAACCATGGTGGCGCTTTTGTCCGTTTTACGCTTTTCTGTTCAGTGTCAGAAGGAATTTGGTAGGCAAGCAGAATAAATTGATATTCAAGAATAAGGGAAATTTCTCGGACAAATAAATTAGAAAACAAATGCTTGGAATTGACTCATGGAGGGAGAGGGCTAAGAAAATCATAACCTAAGGAATAAGTGAAAATATTCGTGTAATAAAGTCTTAAACATTGGAATATGGTATAGCTAGTAGTAGCCCACAGTATATAGGCATAAAATAGCAGAAAATATAGGGTATACTCTTTGACGATGGAAAAATCTCTCTTTGCCCATTTCACGCCAAATACTATACTCAAAACTTTCTGGTCCCCTTTCTGAAAATTTTACCGAGAGATTCTGCTTTTGTTCCTCCAGTCCTGAGAAAAAAAGAGTATATTTACCAATGCCACGGCTTTGGAAATAATTATCAAATAGTTCGTGGTAACGAACTGTAAGTAAAGATCGACCCGGCTCAATAATAACCAAAACTCTAAGAAACTGAATTTTGATAGCAATAGATACATCAAAAGAATTAAATTTCCATGCTGATTTCAAATATATAAGTTTCATCAAGTTTAGTTTTACGCATCAAAAAGTTGGGAGCATGAAAAAAATTTTGCCTTATTTTCAAAAAACGGGAAACCCTTAAAAGTCATAGAAATCTTCATGAAAACCAAACCATCAGATCAAGCATATCAGAAAACCCCACTGTAGAAACCTCAAGCTCCTTTCTGCAAAATGTGGAATTTGTATTTTTTGCCAGAAGAAAGATTACGGATGCGTGTTTATTCGTTTTTTCCCCAGGGGTGATCGTGTCGACCCAGTGGACCTAGAATATGGCAAGAGGGCTCATTCAAACGAAAATTAAAAGTCCTATTGTTCTTTTTTGAGTGACCAAAAAAAATCTAGGGGTAAGTAGTCCCCCTAACACGCTAATTTTTTTCCCAAAGCCCCCTGATCAAAACCCTAGAAATATGCATTTTGTTCAGCTTAGTATACAAATCTAATAGCTATGAGTAGTAATTCATCTAGTACCATAGCGCCTACAAGCCTGAGGAATGGATATGTGTGCAGTTTCACGGGTACATGGCTTACCACGGTCATCCATGTATTACTACAGAGGGTACATGCTTTACCAGACTGGTTTCTGAGGCAACACCTATTTTTTGGCCAATCAGAGATGTTTCTACTAACGGTACTCCATATACGGCAACTTGATTAGTATAAAAGGTTTTTTTATTATTATAAAATAATGTTTCTACTAGCGATACAGGCAAGTCGGACATCTTTCTGAGTCAAAACTTGTCAAAAAGACTGATAACCTCTAGCTTAATGGCATCTCATCAGGTTTGATTAAGAATGCATCATGGGTAATTAAAGAACGATGAATGATATGATACAGTCATAATTGGTTCAACTTGAAAATTATATCATTTTGCGTAAAAGCTAACTCAATTCGCGAAAAAAGTATTCCATTGGTTAAGAATGCATCATGGGTAATTACAGAGCAATGAATGGTATGGGTGTAGTCATAATTGTTTTAACTTGAAAGTTATATCATTTGCATAAAAGCTAACTCAATTTGCGAAAAAAAAGGTATTCCATGGCATAACTCTGCTCTGAATGACCTTAATTGGTGATTGAATAATAGGGGTGAAACAGAGCTCGATAACATTTTTAATTGGATTGTATGAAGGTGGTAAAAAAGGGTTAATCTGCTCCAGTTAATCTAACCCCGAAGGGGTTGCTAACTCATAGGTATTTATTATAAATTTGTAATAGCATCGTTAGCATCAATCTGTGGAAATGGTTAACGATGACAAGATGACCTTGTGGCTTGACCTAGCTTTACTTCCTGGATTTGTTCTGTATAATAGACACGTACCATTTGAACAGTAATGTCAATATAAAATATGGTCTAGCATTGTAGTATACTAAAAAGTGGATACTAATAGAGATATAGATGCCAAGAAAGAATTTAATAAAGAAATTCAGAACAATCTTTAGAAATCCTTAGAAATCAACTAGTGAGATGATTATAGGTTTGAAGCATCAAGGATCGCAACCATCAATGACCCTAACCATCAAGGACCTCAACCTCCAAAGGTCCCCTATCCCCAACCTCCAAGGGGCCCCCTTCCCCAACTGTTCGGGCCCCTCCCCCCAATTTTTTTATGTTTTTTTTATTTTTTTTTGATTTTTTTTTAACTTTTTTTTATTATTTTTGGAACTTGTTATATTTTTTTCCACTTTTTTACATGTCTTAGAATGAGATAAAACATACTTAAAACATAACAAATTCACATTTAATACTTTCCAAATTAAAAATGGGAATGATATAGATATTTTAGTCATGACTTTTACTTTTAGAAAAATAATGTTTGTAGTAGCACTTTTTTTTGGACTGAATTTTTTTTTTTGGACTTCAAAATTATTCAAATTTTTTTTAAGTATCTTAAAATGACATGAAATATGCTTGCGGCTCTACCAATCGTCCTCCATACTTGCTCATAGACACAAAGCGGCTTTCCCAATGGTACTCTATGGCAGGTTATCACACTACCTAGTTTATTGTATGTATTAAATCAGTATTTTTTACGCAGTGGAAGGATAAACACATAATTCATATCTTTAAAAAAGTGAAAATGAAGCATTTTAAGAAAGTGTGTTCACATGATAGTGTTATTGTAGCATTGAATGCTGACATGGAGAAGTATTTGAACTATGAAACAAGTACAAGTGGAGATCTTATTGGGAATGTATGCGTGAATTTTCATGACAGTGAGGAATTAAATTTCTTTGGAGTACCAAAAAATTCAACTCTTCTGATGGTGGATATGCGAGATGAGATCTCGATCTCAATTGTATAATTGAAAAATTCAATTATACAAATGGTGGATATGCGAAAGTATCATTTCCAGAGAAATTAGTACTCAAAGAGAATGCCAACATAAAAATAATCGTCGATGATAGAGGAAAACTCCTTGCTACTGTTGCTGGTAACAAACTACCTACTGATACATCCTATTGTCAGCTTTCGGGTATTAGCATTCAACGGAAGATCAAAAGAAGACAGGCGTACTCTTTTACTAAAATCATAAATCATATCTTGTCTACGTGCCGGAACTGTTACCTGTGTAAAAATAAAGTTCTAATAGACGGGTGAAATTGCGGGAAAAATAAAAAGGGCATGGTAAAAAATATCACTAGGGAATATAAAGATGAATCGATGAAAAACAAAGTGCCAGCAAACGTTACTACTATTGATCATATAGACAATGAACGTAATAATAGCAAAGATGAAATGCATATTGAACCTGTCGGTGACACACGAGTAAAAATTGTGTATTACTCAAAATGGAATAATGAATATTTTACTGATTACGAACTAAGAGAAGACAATAGCTACAATATCAAAAGAGAACATGGTAAACTATTTTATGGAACAGATTCAAAATGTCCAAAGTTATTCATTGATATTAATAATGTATGATAATATATTTTTGTATTATTATTCTACATGACATTATTCATTAAAAATATATTATGCATTACATTGTTATATGTTCGTTATTTTTTAGAGTATGCTAGCAAATCAAACGTTTAGAATGTCTATTAAAACGTCGGGGATATAAGGAAAGGAATTTGTATATATCATATGTAGGATAGATAGGTTAACTTGAAGAAAATATCATCTTTACCTATTTGCATTACTCATCAGAAGAGACATTACTGAGGTTTTTCGTTAAGTTTCAACAATCAATTCTATTGCAAAAAGAGTATTTTTGCAGCTGAATAGCTGAAAATGCTCTACAGATGATGCAGGATACCACAAGAGTGTTGCGGGGCCAAGTGCATAATGCCGTGGTGGTGTGAGGTTTTTTGAAGAGCATCGTGATAGGCTTGACTTGCAAAAAACTTTAATTAATGGATTGAATGTGTAATTTCTAAAAACAAAAGTTTGAAAAATATATTAGTGCGGGGGATGATGATGGGGGGTTCCACGTGTTTGAGAGAGGGGCAGGCCCGTAATGACTTGGTGGTTTGAGGTTTTTTGAGGAGCATCGTGATAGGCTTGGCTTGCGAAATCTTGAATCACAGGATTGAATGCTTAATTTTAACAAGAAATGTTTGTAAATGTATTAGGGGGGTTGGTAAAGAGGTGATGTCAGAAGGTGCCGCGGAACATAAATAGTGTGGCATAGATTGGAAATTGTCAGAGAAAAATCATAGCAATAGAAAATATATCCATGGGGGTGTTCATGCGTTAGAAAAAGGCTAATAGGATGATGCCAGGTGTCGCAAGGGTGTCAACATGTGGCCAATTTTTATAAAACCAGTGGAAATAAGGAGTAGGATCATTCAGAAATATTTTTTAATTCTAAGTGTCGTGAATTGCCTTGTAGTATCATATGCTAGCAATGAAATGCCAAGTCCCGCTGTTTAAATACTGTTTAATTTAGATTCGCAGGCTCATTTCGGAGGGAAAAATTTGAAAATTACCTAGGAGGGGATAAGGTTGTGCCAGGTGGATGACAGAGGAGAAGACGTGGATGACAGAGGGGATCATTCAGGAATATTTTTTTCAAATTCTAAGTGTCGTGAATTGCCTTGGAGTATCATATTCTAGCAATGAAATACCAAGTCCCTCTGTTTAAATACTGTCTAATTTAGATGCACAAGCTCATTTTCAGAGGGAAAAGTTGAAATTACCTACGAGTGGATAAGGTGGTGCCACGTGGATGACAGAGGAGAAGGCTTGTAACGCCGTGTTGGTTTGAGATGTTTTGAGGAGCATCATGATAGCCTTTGCTTGTGAAAACTTGAACCACCGTATTGATTTCGTAATTTTTAACAAGAAATGTCTGAAAATGTATTGGGAGTGATGTGGTGATGTCAAAGGGTGCCGCAGAGCAGTAATAGGATGGCACTCTAGCGTGAATCACTTGGAGTATCAAATTATAGCATTGAGATGTCAAGTCTAACTGTTGAAATAAAAAATAGTGTTCAATTTAGATTCACAAGCTTACTTTCAGAGAAAAAGGGTTGAAAATATCTTAGGGGGTGATAAGGGAGTGCCACGTGGGTGGTAAGAGGCAGTTTCGTATTGCCGTGGTGCTGTGAGGTGTTTTGGAGGTTATTATGATAGGGGTGGCTTCAATGAGAGGATTTTAATTAAAAGCTGTCAATAGGACTCAAAAAATTACCTTTAATGAAATTATGTGTAATTTGATGAGAAAATGATATTCAAATGCTCACTTGCCAACTGGGGGGTTGAATAGTCATTCTTTAATGAAACGTATCATTTTCATTTAAATATTTCAGAAAAACCTCAATAAGATCTAAATTAGCCTATACTATCAATCTCACCACTCTGGAAATGATTGCTAGGGGTCCTATCTTTCTTTACTTCACGGATTTCCTTTGCATATATTTTATCCTTTATAAGCCTTTTTTCACGTTTGTTTTTAGTTTTTCGTGGTTTTAAGTTCTTTTACTCTGATTTCGTGATTCTATAACGTTTTTATCAATAAATTGTGCCTTTTCAAAAGTCTGTGTCTTTTTAGATTCCTTGTTCCAGGACTAATCTTCAATACACAATAATTTACTTAATGAAAAATCTAACACCGGTGGTACATAACATCTGTTGTCTTGTCCTTACTAGATAATAAACCAACAAAGAGAAAAATCTCAGTGAAGAAAAAACAACAAACGAGACTGCGGCCAGTGGAGAGAAAAAAAATTATAGATGTAAAACAACGCAGATATTCTGCCTGTATCCAAACAAGGTGTCTTCAGCACGAAAGAAACACAAGAGTAACAAGATAAAAAATACAACCAAGATAAAACTAAAACACCAATAAAACCACCATCAAAAAACAAATTATACAATTGACGAAAACTGATCCACGTTGGGAAAAGATGCTTTTATAGAGTTACTTCAGTGAGAACACCAGAGTAACTGAGTAAAAATAAAAAAACTGGAAATTACTTTAATTATTCTGTTGCGAAATAATCCTTTTATTGGCTATTATTGATGCAAATAGTTTTTGTCTAGCAGGTAAAATAGTACCCTGGTGATTATTTAAAATCTTTACTCGCTTATTGACTGTTGATTCACTCTTTAGAAGATTATCATAAATTGGGTCAATATTTAAATTAACTGTGTCCCTATTTATCGAAAGGTTAGCAAATATATGTTTTTTAATTTCTATGGCTTCTCTCACCCATTGTGTATACCCCTTATCATTGGAAATAGCTAAGGCCTCATCAAATTTTACAAAGTGGTCTGGTTGAAACTAAATATGTTCTGCTAAGGCTGACACAAAAGTTTTCGGAGGCTTGCTTAATTGTAGGGTTTTTCTATTGAATTTCGATGTTCAAGAAGTCTTTCCACAAATTGTTGGTGAATCCTACCAATATAGAACTTCCCACAAGAACACGGAATTTTATACACCTCGCTTAATAAATTTCCCCGGGTTAAATCCTTGCCACAATTAAAGAAACTACCCATTGCCCTCAACGATTTGAAACATCTGTCAATGATAAATTTTCCCAAAATTCGTGAAAGTTTCTCACTCAAACCAGGTACATATGGCAATGAAATGAAACTTTTTCATACTTTTTTATACAACCCAAATAACCCTATTATCTTGTTTAACACGTCTATTTTCAATTATTTTGTCAATGAACTTAAGGTCATTGACTTAAGATCTTTCATTCGTCAATTGTACTAGAAAATCAATAACATTAAAATACTTACGTGCTCTGATGCGGAAAGGGTTGGAAATCATTTAATCAATTGGAACAAGGGGCTTCTTTTTGCGTGCTAATGGCTATCATGTAGAAGGTATTAGCCGAAACAGAATCTTAGAAATAGATTGCTGGTCCAGGCGTCTGGGAAGCAGTTCTGCTGGATGGGAAAGACCTTTCGACTCCTATGAGGACAAAAATCACTAGAATATAATTGGTCCTCTGAGAAAAAAACACACTGAAAGAAAAATGAAATCCCAAAAGTATAATGTAATACCCCACTTTTGTGCCGTACTCAGTTACATGCCAGGATCCCCCATGGACTGTGAATAGACATATCCCGTGAGAAGGCGGCATCCATAAACACTCCTCATTACATAAGAACTAAAGAAATGAAAACTTTGAAAGAAAAAAAATCGCATTGAACGCCTTGACCAAAAATGCGTTGAAGGAAAAAAAAATCTATTATGTAACACTAATGTGTGCGCTTCCATTACGTAACACCAACGTGTGCGTTGTCATTACGTAACACCCACATGTGTGCCTTGCTCAGTTACAAGTGGGGGGCTCCTCCCGGGTTCTGAAGAAACATGTCACATTAGATTACGTCATCCTCTATTATATAAAACCTGACCATTTAAAACAGTGGCGTATTGCAGTGGCGTTTCTTCCCTACGTAAAGATTGACGTAACACCTGCTCGCCATTTAAAACAGGAACCGGTCGTATTGTGGGGGCTTGTCTTCCAGAAACCAGGGTCCCGCGGAAACCCAGGGAATCTCACCTGTTGAAGTGCCTATGACATTACTACTTGTGTGCCGGGAAATTAGAAAATTTTACTAGTTCTATTGGATGTTTAAAAAGTAGATCTACCATTACCATTTATGCTGGAAATAAAGCGTGGGCCTTAGGTGTTTTTATTGAACATATTCTTTTGGTGAAGCATTGATTGCACAGGTTAATATCAGGTTTTGAACCTTACCTTAGATCTTAGATCCTCCTGTGCCACCAGAGGCACCAAATTCATCAATGAATAGCCGCCAGTCGTCCTTGCATGTGAGCCACCGCCAAAACATCTCAGGGTTTGAAGGCTGGTGATTATCCTTTGATTCACAAGGAATGTGTACTGGAGTTAATCTCTTTCAATTTCTGATGATAATAATGACGTTTTAAAAAATTGTACTTTAAAAGAAAATTCAACCTTTATTTTTGCTATCAACCCTTCGCTTTTGAAGTTTCTTTGTCTGACGTTCTTAAATATAAAAGTTTAGAAAAACTATGAAAGCATTAGAAGTATTGAATTTTTATTAGTATCATTATTGCAACAAAATAGAAGATATATTAGGAAGGCAAAAGAAAATTGTACTATTTCCCAAAATCCTTATGCAGCGTTTTTTGAAGAAAATTTCCTCAATGAATCACTTGTGTTTATTTAGCAGTTTTTCCTGGCATATAATTTTCTTACCAATACTTTTTTTTAACTTCTTTCGAAAATGTGGTTGAAAATAACTTGTGTCTATTCAGAAACCTTTCTTGGAATATAGTTTCTTATCGATATGATATTTCTTTAAGAAACCCTTTCTAAAATGTCCTCAAGAATCACCTGCGTCTATTTATCAAATTTTCCTGAAGCAAAGTTTCTTGTCGATATATTTTTATTATGTGAGAAACATCTTTCTACAATATTTTCAAGAATTACTTGTGCCTATTTAGTAATTACTCATAGAATACAATTTCTCACCCATATTTTTTTTAAGAAACACCTTTCTAAAATATCCTCAAGAATCACTTGTGTCTATTTAGTAATTTCTTATGGAATCCAATTTCTTACCGATATTTGTTTGTTTAAGAAACGCGTTTCTAAAATGTCCTCAAGAATTACTTGTTTCTACTTAGTAATTACTCATGGAATAGAGTTTCTCACCGAATTTTTTTTAAACATCTTTCTAAATTATCCTCAAGAATCACCTTCGTCTATTTAGTAATTATCCATGGAAAACAATTTCTCACAATATATTCTTTTTTAAAGAAACACCTTGCACCATTGAAAAATATGACCATTTTTTAGATTTAAATATTAATATTTCGGAAAATAATAAATTAGTTTATAAAATATATAATAAAACTGACATTTTCAAGTTTTAAGTAATTAATTTCCAATTCCTCAAAAGTAATATAAATTCAAATATCACTTATTCAGCCTTTTATTGCCAACTCTTTGGGTGTGCAAGAATTTGCAGTAACTACATAGATTTAAAAATAGATGTCAAAAGTTTAGCCAAAAATTAATTTTTAAAGAGGTTTTTCTGCCAATAAAATTAGTTGGCTATTTAAAAAAATGTTTTTTTTTCTGTATAACGAACTTTTTAGGTAAATATACAAAGAAATTACCAAGAAATATTGAACGTTATTTTAATGTAATCGCTCTTTCATTTTTTTTTTGAGGTTTTTGCATATATACAAAGTTTCCGAACTTACTAGAAGGGCTTTAAATATTTAACTGGTTTCAGGAGCCAATAAAGCACTTTTTTTATAGGCCAGCTCAGGCCCGTAATGTCTGTTTTTGTTCCAGGTTTGAATTTAGGTTCACTGACTTATGGGGTGTTAACATGTATAGTGCTAATCTTATTTTGCAGGTATATATTTTTTGAATTGTTTTACTAATAGGCATGTATTTCACGAGTTTTACCTAACATAGGGATGCCACAAAAGAGCTTTATGGTAGACGCTCAACCTCGCCGGGTAAAGAATTTTAAAGCATCGAGACCTATTAAGGCAGGTGGTATTCCTCTGAGGATCCCTAATGGGAGGTAATCACTTGGAAATATTCCGTTAGATTTAAGGTGATTTTGCTTGTAAATTTTAGAACAGCTTACATTTATTAATGACGACTTTGCATGGATTTAGACATTTCGATTTGGTTGATGTTTCGGTTATACTGTTTTGTCCTAGGTAGTTGGATAGATAAGTAAGGTCAAGACATCGCTCAAGTGCTCATTGAGCTAAATTGCTGGATTAAGAAAGAGATTTTTTTTTTTTGAACCAAGTAGCCTAATTACCTCTATTACATATATATATATATATATATATATATATATATATATATATATATATATATATATATATATATATATATATTATATATATATATATATATATATATATATATATATATATATATATATATATATATATATATATATATATATATATATATATATATATATATATATATATATATATATATATATATATATATATATATATATATATATAGATATATATATATATATATATATATATAATATATATATATATATATATATATATATATATATATATATATATATATATATATATATATATTATATATATATATATATATATATATATATGTCTTTATCATTCAAGCAATAAATAATATGATGGATTTTTTTTTAATACAATGAATCGCAGACCGAAACTGATGAATATCTCAGTTCTCAGGGAAATAGAAAAGTGGAATCAACATTAAATTCTACTTAGGATAAAAAGAAAAGAAGAACAAGATAAAAAGGAAAGACAATCGCTGGGTGCCAATTTCGACTCTAAGGGATATGATTTAAAAAAGTTTTGGTGATGTTGAGGAGCTAACCCCTTTAGGGTTAACAAACCCACCAGTAGCATCTGACCTCCCCCCAGGCCATTAAGCGTGTTCCCAGGTGGCGATAGGGGAACGCTCTACAGATATGTGGGGTACTTCCATAGGAGGCACGGACCAAGGGGAGACCTTGTCCCTGGGGGTCCATAATAGAAACTGGGGCACCCTCGCCCGGGGTCATAAATACAGGCGGAGGAGGAAGAAGGCCCCTCAAATGTACACTCAAAGGGCCCACTGGTTTGTCCACAAGTCCCATGAGTTGTAAACCTTCTCCCAGTAATGGGTTAAATTGCATGGAGATGCAGAAAACACTATCGCGGGAGGATCCTCTATTAGAAGACAAATGCGGTAGGGCGTAAGATCCAGATCTATGGACAGCGGCCTCTGCAAAGGGCTGCCTCGACCTTTTCGGGGTACCTGCAAGACTGGGGACCTTGCGGTCAACTCTATTCCCACTTGAGGAGTGGCGCCCCTCGAGGAAATTATAGCCTAGTAAACGACACAGCATTCGCACGGGATTCTGACTAATGGACAAATTTTTCTGGGCTTAGTATGTTTTGATGGGTGTCTTTGTGCTGATAAACCTCTTCCTAGCTAATTTATCTATTTATGGGTTGCCTCCCCGTAGGAGTATAAAATATGTAGGCATGAATATATAATGAGTCGGAGGTAATAGTCTTGAGACTGTCAGTGCAGGATTTCGACTCTTGTTGATAAAAGAGCATCGCCAAGTGCTGAAAACCATGTTGTGACCAAGATGGGCCCAGGATTGCACAAAGCCTTCATTCATACTGGAGGTCCAGGGACTTCTTGCTGTCCGGTTTAAGCCGGCTTAAGCACTTCGGTGTAGACTTGAGAAGATATGTGATCCCCGTCTTGCACTGGTATCCGGGATCATTGCTTTTCCTGAGGCAAAAATAATTTCAATGATTTAAAGAAAATGAAAATTGGAACTTGGAATGTTACGACGTTAAAAAATGACCATCGTATCCACATTTTGACTGACGAATTCGGACGATTCGAACTGGATTTATTAGGAATTTCAGAAACTCATATCCCAGGGGTAGAAACCCTGAAATTAGGTGATATAGAATTTGTTTACTCAGGCAGGAAGGATGGGGTACATAGACAGGGAGTAGGGCTCAGGATGAATAAGGAAGCTGCTAAGTCTTGTTTAGGCTGGGAAGGTATTAATAATAGGATACTAATTGCTCATTTTATGACTAGAAAGTTCAGGGTATCAGTTATAGTAGTATACGCCCCTGTAGAACCGACTGACGGAGATACTAGTGACTCAGATGAATTTTACTTACAGTTACAGGAGCAAATAGACAGGGTCCCAGGTAGAAATATGATGTTATTACTGGGATATTTTAACTCCCAGAATGGTAGAAATAGGGATAGATAGTATCCCAGCCTAGGTAAATTTTGTGTAGGAAAAGAAAACAGTAATGGATACAGACTTTTGCAATTTTGTAGGTATAACAATCTAAATATAACCAATACGGTGTGTTTGGTCATAAAATGACTCATAAGTTAACATGGTATTCACGTGATGGTAAGACAGCAAACCTTATTGATTATGTTATATTAAACCGAAGACTGGCAGGATCAATACAGGATACTAGGGTATATAGGAGTGCTGTTATTGATGTTAAAAGTAAAGATCACCATCTAGTAGTGTCAAGGGTTAATTTAAGCTGAAAAATTGGAAGGGTAACCACCTCCCGGAAGTTATGATGTTAGTAGACTCCAGGATGAGAATTTGAGAGAAACTTTCCAGGAACAGTTGAATATTAAACTTGAGAGTTTAAAATTTGATAATTTGGAAGATGGTTGGAATAATTTTAGAAAAAAAAATTGTAAAGTTGCTGAAGGCGTATTAGGGATGAAAGCTAGAACTGCAGCTAAGAATATTAGTGAAAAAGCTTTATGTTTAATAGAAAGGAGAAAGTACTTGTACAAGAATTATCTGAGTGACAGATCGTATGAAAACAAAAGAAATGTAAAGAAAGCGGAAAAAAGCATTAAAATATGAACTAAGGAGGTGTGAAGTGGAGGCCATGGATAAAATTTAAGTTCATTTTAAGTAGTAGGCTAAATATGTCACTGAGTTATATATTTCTGTATATAACTTATATGCCTAGTCAGTCAGTTACACATATTTATAAGTAGTAGGCTAAATATGTCACTCAGTTATATATTTCTGTATATAACATATATAGGCCTAGTCTGTGAGTTACACATATTTATAAGTAGTAGGTTTAATGTGTCACTGAGTTATATATTTCTGTATATAACTTATATAGGCCTAGTCAGTGAGTTATGTATATTTATAAGTAGTAGGTTAAATATGTCACTGAGTTATTGCCTTTGCAAAACAAAAAGTGATCCGTTTACCTGGCCTCCCCCAGGCCATTCAGCATGTCCCCAGGTGGCGATAGGGGAACGCTCTACAGATATGTAGGGTACCTCCATAGAGGCATGGACCAAGGGGGGACCTTGTCCTGGGGGGTCCATAATAGAATCTGGGGCACCCTTGCCCGGGGCATAAATACAGGCGGAGGAGGAAGAAGGCCCCTCAAATGTACACTCAAAAGGGCCCACTTGTTTATCCACAAGTTCCATGAGTTGCAAACCTTCTCCCAGCAATGGGTTAAATTGCATGGTGATGCAGAACACCATCGCGGGAGGATCCTCTATAGGAGGACAACTGTGGCAGGGGCGTAAGATCCAGATCTATGGACAACGGCCTCTGCAAAGGGCTGCCTCGACCTTTTCGGGGGTACCTGCAAGACTGGGGACCTTGCAGTCAACTCTATTCCCACTTGAGGAGTGGCGCCCCTCGAGGAAATTATAGCCTAGTAAACGACACAGCATTCGCACGGGGATTCTGACTAATGGACAATTCTTCTGGGATTGGTATGTTTTGATGGGCGTCTTTGGGCTGAAAAACCTCTTCCTAGCTAATTTATCTATTACGGGTTGCCTCCCCATAGTAGCATAATATTTGTAGGCATGAATATATAATGAGTCGGAGGTAATAGGCTTGAGATTGTCTGTGCAGGATTTCGACTCTTGTTGATAGAAGAGCATCGCCAAGCGCTGAAAACCATGTTGTGACCAAGATGGGCCCAGGATTGCACAAAGCCTCCATTCATGGAGGTCCCAGGGACTTCTTGCTGTCCGGTTCTAAGCCGGCTTAAGCACTTCGGTGTAGACTTGAGAAGATATGTGATCCCCGTCCTGCACTGGTATCCGGGATCATTGCTTTTCCTGAGGCGAAAAAAATTTCAATGATTTAAAGAACATGAAAATTGGAACTTGGAATGTTACGACATTAAAAAATGACTATCGTATCGACATTTTGACTGACGAATTCAGACGATTCGAACTGGATTTATTAGGAGTTTCAGAAACTCATATCCCAGGGGTAGGAAGCATGAAATTAGGTGATATAGAATTTGTTTACTCAGGCAGGAAGGATGGGTTACATAGACAGGGAGTAGGGCTCATGATGAATAAGGAAGCTGCTAAGTCTTGTTTAGGCTGGGAAGGTATTAATAATAGAATACTAATTGCTCATTTTATGACTAGAAAGTTCAAGGTATCAGTTATAGTAGTATACGCCCCTGTAGAACCGACTGATGGAGATACTAGTGACTCAGATGAATTCTACTTACAGTTACAGGAGCAAATAGACAAGGTCCCAGGTAGAAATATGATGTTATTGCTGGGAGATTTTAACGCCCAGGTTGGTAGAAATAAGGATAGATGGTATCCCAGCTTAGGTAAATTTGGTGTAGGAAAAGAAAACGTAATGGATACAGACTTTTGCAATTTTGTAGGTATAACAATCTAGTTATAACCAATACGGTGTTTGGTCATAAAATGGCTCATAAGCTAACATGGTATTCACGTGATGGTAAGACAGCAAACCTTATTGATTATGTTATAGCAAATCGAAGACTGGCAGGATCAATACAAGATACTAGGGTATATAGGAGTGCTGTTATTGATGTTAAAAGTAAAGATCACCATCTAGTAGTGTCAAGGGTTAATTTAAAGCTGAAATATCGGAAGGGTAATTACCTCCCGGGAAGTTATGATGTTAGTAGACTCCAGGATGAGAATTTGAGAGAAACTTTCCAGGAACAGTTGAATACTAAACTTGAGAGTTTAAAATTTGATAATGTGGAAGATGGTTGGAATAATTTTAGAAAAATAATTTGTGAAGTTGCTGAAGGTGTATTAGGGAAGAAAGCTAGAACTGCAGCTAAGAATATTAGTGAAAAAGCTTTAAGTTTAATAGAAAGGAGAAAGGACTTGTACAAGAATTATCTGAGTGATAGATCACATGAAAACAAAAGAAATGTAAAGAATGTGGAGAAAGCATTGAAATATGAACTAAGGAGGTGTGAAGTGGAGGCCATGGATATAAATTGCCGAGGATTTAGAAGATGCAGCTAGACGGCATAATAGTAAAATATTGTACTGGCACGTTAACAAATTGAGAGGTAGTAGTCAATCCGGACTTGTCCCAGTTAAAGATAGGAATGGGGTGGCAATTAGCGATAAGACAAAAGCTAAAGCGAGATGGGCCGAACATTTTGAGAATTTGCTTAACCGAGATAGAGTTGCAGGAAAAAATATAGAGGAAAATGAAAAAGTTTGTGATACCTTGGATGTGAGGAAGATTTGTTTTGTGAGGAGGAATTAGAAACAGTACTAAAAGGATTAAAGAATAATAAGGCTCCAGGTGCTGATAGGGTAGTAAATGAGTTTTCTTAAATATGGTGGCTCTGAGGTTAGAAATAAGCTATTGGAGATTATGAATATGATTTTTGAAAAAGGGGAAGTACCTAATGATTTTAGGAAAACCTTAATTAAGCCACTTTATAAGAAAGGTGATAAAAGTGAGTGTGGTAATTATCGAGGCATTAGTCTGGTCTCTGTAGGTAGCAATTGCTTAGTAATATGATACTTTTTAGACTGAGAGATGCCGTCGACAAAGTTTTAAGAGAAGAGCAGTGCGGTTTTAGAAAAGGTAGAGGATGTGTTGACCAAATTTTCACTCTTAGGTTAATAATTGAGAAGTGCCTAAGTTTTCAAACACCTTTGGTCCTCAGTTTTATAGATTATGAGCAAGCGTTCGATTCTGTTGATAGAGGAGCTTTAGTAAAGGTTTTATCCTTGTATGGTATACCAGACAAATACATTAAAGTGATTAGTGCTATGTACGAGAATAACACTGCTGCGGTTAAGGTAGGAAATGAGGTTAGCAGCTGGTTTTGTATTAAATCAGGAGTTAAGCAGGGTTGTGTTCTATCCCCCTTTATATGGATTATTTTGATGGACTTTGTTTTAAGGAGCACAGGAAAGGCAATGGGAGACCACGGAATCAAATGGGGAGGAAAAAGTCTCCTGGACTTGGATTATGCTGATGATTTAAGCATCCTAGATGAAAGTGTGAGCAAAATGAATGAAGTTTTAGAGGTTTTGCGAGTTCAGGGTGCTAGTATTGGTTTGAAAATTAATGTTAGGAAGACCAAGTCACTAAGGCTAGGAATAAGTGAAGATGAAAAGGTGACGTTGGGTAATGAAAAGATTGATCAGGTGGGCAGTTTCACTTACCTTGGTAGTATTATTAGTAAAGATGGTGGGAGCAGTGAAGATGTTAAAAATAGAATAGCCAAGGCTCAGGGTGTTTTTTCACAGTTAAAAAAAGTCTGGAAGAATAGGAAGATAAGTCTGCAAACCAAGATTAGAATCTTAGAAGCTACAGTGATGACAGTGGTCAAATATGGCTCTGAAGCATGGACGCTCCGAAAAGCGGATGAAGATTTGCTAGATGTTTTCCAGAGAAATTGCTTAAGGATTGTTCTGGGTACCCGGCTGACTGACCGTATTTCAAACAATAGGCTATACGAAAAATGTGGTTCAATACCGCTTTCTAGGTCTATAATGAAAGAAAGGTTGAGGTGGTTAGGGCATGTTGTTTCGGATGAAGGATGACAGATTGCCGAAGATTGTTCTTTTCGGCCAACCATCTAGGGCTAAACGGAAAGCAGGTCGTCCCGTCTGGGTTGGGAGGACGTCATAAAGAAAGATTTAAAGGAAATGGGAACTTCGTGGGCGGGTGTAAAAAGGGAGGCTTTGAATAGATTGGGGTGGAGGAGGAGCGTGCGTAGCTGTGTTGGCCTCAGGCGGCTTGGTGCTGCGATGAGTTGTTAGTAGTAGTAGTAGTAATATCATACTTTTTAGACTGAGATATGCTGTAGACAAAGTTTTAAGAGAAGAGCAGTGCGGTTTTAGAAAAGGTAGAGGATGTGTCGACCACATTTTCACTCATAGGCTAATAATTGAGAAGTGCCTGAGTTTTCAAACACCTTTGGTCCTCAGTTTTATAGATTATGACCTAGCGTTCGATTCTGTTGATAGAAGAGCTTTAGTAAAGAGTTTTTTCCTTGTATGGTATACTAGACAACACATTAAAGTGATTAGTGCTATGTATGAGAATAACACTGCTGCGGTTAAGGTAGGAAACCAGGTTAGCAGCTGGTTTTTGTATTAAATCAGGAGTTAAGCAGGGTTGTGTTCTATCTCCCTTTGTATGGATTATTTTGATGGACTTTGTTTTAAGGAGCACAGGAAAGGCAATGGGAGACCACGGAATCAAATGGGGAGGAAAAGTCTCCTGGACTTGGATTATGCTGATGATTTAAGCATCCTAGATGAAAGTGTGAGCAAAATGAATGAAGTTTTTAAAGGTTTTGCAAGTTCAGGGTGCTAGAATTGGTTTGAAAATTAATGTTAAGAAGACTAAATTCACTAAGTCTAAGAATAAGTGAAGATGAAAAGGTGACGTTGGGTAATTAAAACATTGATCAGGTGGGCAGCTTCACTTACCTTGGTAGTATTATTAGTAAAGATGTGGGAGCAGTGAAGATGTTAAATATAGAATAGCCAAGGCTCAGGGTGTTTTTTAAAAGTTAAAAAAAAGTTTGGAAGAGTAGGAAGATAAGTCTGCAAACCAAGATTAGAATATTAGAAGCTACAGTGATGACAGTGGTCAAATATGGCTCTGAAGCATGGACGCTCCGAAAAGCGGATGAAGATTTGCTATATGTTTTCCAGAGAAATTGCTTGAGGATTGTTCTGGTTACCCGGCTGACTGACCGTATTTCAAACAATAGGCTATACGAAAAATGTGGTTTAATACCGCTCTCTAGGGCTATAATGAAATAAAGGATGAGGTGGCTAGGGCACGTTGGGTGGCTGAAGGATGACAGATTGCCAAAGATTGTCCTTTTTGGCCAACCATTTAGGGCTAAACGGAAAGCAGGTCGTCCCCGTCTGGGGTGGGAGGACGTCATAAAGAAAGATTTAAAGGAAATGGGAACTTCTCGGGCGGGTGTAAAAAGGGAGGTTTTGAATAGATTGGGGAGCGGGCTTGAATGAGGAGCGTGCGTAGCTGTGGGAAAGCAAGAACTAACGACATTAGTTCCTGCTTTCCATCAAGTCCGTTTGAGATTTGAGACCAATTTTGGTAGATGTAATAATTAAGACCGCTGACTGAGATACTTTGACCAACCAAAGATTCTCAAGTTTAATTCGCTTCAGTGCCTGTCTCCCCCTTAAATAATTTTAATTGGGTTAGGATACAATCTGTAAATAAGGACCGCATCCTGATTCGTTCGTTTAGCTCCAGCCAGCTCCATCCTCTTCCCTTAAACAGATCATTTATAACAATTTTTGGGGGTTCTTATATTAGACCTGTCCCAGATTCTCAGATCTCAGATTCATCATATATCTATCTTTAAATATTTTTAACGGCATTGGGAAACAATCCTTATAATAAGACTACTTCCAGATTCTGCTAGTTAAATTTGTGCAGATCCTACTCCTGCCCTTAAAAAGTTTGCATTAGTAATTGACATCTCTTATTTTAGGACCGCCTCCATCTTTTCATACTTTAACAGTGTGTATGATTGGCAGGTTGAACTTAGTCACCATTGAATCTCCGCTGGGTTTTATCCCCACCCTCCTTCAACTAAATAAACCGGTTGGTAATTTAGCCATCTATTGTATGCTTTGAACTATTATACAAGCCCCCATGTATATACAGTTTTGAGTGGCCAATATTCAGAGGCATCAAGCTGGGAGAGGGAGGGGGGACGATAGTCATTTTTGGCTAGTGACGCCTCTGCCTATATTTAGGTTTGATACTCTAGTTGAGACCTATTGTTCCTGTCTATCAAAAAGCGAATAAAATCTTAGAATAAATCCACTAACCAAATTCTTAGAGTAAGATTTAATATTCTTATCAAATAAAATATATAGCATAGAAGGCATAAATAGCAGATACATTTCTGTTACAAAAAATGTATTGTTACAAATGTAAGAAATGAATATGTGTACGGGGAAATTAGAAAATTTTGCTAATTCTAATAAAAGTTTTAAAAAGCATTCTCACCGTTACCATTAATACTGGAAATAAAGCCTGTGCCTTAGTTGTTTCTTATTGAACATGTTTTGCTGGTGAAGCTTCACTGCAAAGGTCCATATCTGGGTTCGAAGGCTGGTGATTATTTATTGTTTCGCAAGGAATGTTTACTGGGGTTTAATCTACTTCGCTTTCGGATGATGAAAACGGCGTTTATTATTAGCTGATAACTCATTGGGATCAATGAAAATATAGTGACAACTTGATCAGCAGTTCTAGTGTCGATTTCGTGGTAATACGTTAAAATATCAATTTTTCCTGGAACACAATTTCATACCAATATTTTGTTTTTGAGAAACACCTTTCTAAAATATCCTCAAGTATCCTTGCGTCTATTTAGTAATTGATCATGGAACATTCTTTATTACCAATATTTTCTTTTTTTGAAGAAACACTTTTCTAAAATGTTCTCAAGGATTACTTGTGTCTATTTAGCGATTTATCCTTGAATACAATTTCTTACAGATATTTTGTTTATTAAGAAGCACTTTTCTAAAAATATCTTCAAGAATCACTTCTGTCTTTTTTTTGAAACTTCTCTTCAAATAAAATCTGTTTAAAATTGTGGAACTTAGTTGTGCTATTGATCTATGCAATTTAGTGCTATGTAATAAGGACAATGACATAAAAAGTGACTGAAATGGTTAAGAAGAGAATTTCACAACCATATGTATCTTCAAACAGTAAGTAAAATTAATGAAAAACATCTGCAGCTTTGCAGTAGTGGGTGCCAAATATAAAAAAGAAACGGGGGTAAAAAGAAATAAGCTAAACACATATATGACATTAAAAAACTTATGAAGATACTTTTGTTTGTAAGTTATTTTTAGAAATCAACCAATTTCTCATGTCAAATTTTTTATGGATGAAAAGGGATGTCAAATTTACTAATCAATTTTTGCTTTTTTAATTTTCACAATTCGAATGGCGGTGCTAACCAAAACTGCGCTAAAAATCTACAAATTGGACACCATCAAGATAGATTTTTAAGGGACAAAAAAAGTTTTTATTTGACATTTTTTGTACTTTAAATTTGAAAACTTCGTCGAGAAGGTATAAAAAACATTCAAAATAGGAACATGTTTCTTATTTTTTCAGTCAAGTTGATCATTCAAGTTCAGTTCAAGTTCAAGTTCTATTTATTTCCATAAAATAACAATAACAAAAACAATATAAAAAAAACATATTCTCTTACAAAAAGTCAAAAAAGTATTGTATTTCGGCTCAGTGAAAGAACTGATCTGAGAGAAATGAATTTAATAAAATAAATATTTTTACCTTCTAAAATTGTATGTTTTTGCAGTTAACATAAACCTTAAGTGTTTTCAAACAAACATCTTTTATATTTTTCTGTAAGTTTTTAAGAATTTATTACCTTTCACTGCAAACTTTAGCCCTTTTAAAATTTTATCACTGTTCCATTTTTTCCAATCTCTTAATAGATTCCCTTTTTATTGTTTAGCAAATATTTTCTGTCAAGCTCTTGCTTTTGGTCGATACTAGAGAATTGGAAATCTTCTATCAACTAATGAAAAACTTATTTTTAATATTGTTTATTATCGCTTTGAATTGGTATTGCTTTGAAATAAATATTCCTGGTGAATCACAACAACTTGAGACCAATCGAACAAAAAAAAAAGAAATTCAAAGTAGGGACATACTTTTTGGAAATCGGTGTCCTATTTTATTCATTAATAGTGTAATTAACAGTAGACTGAAAAGACACTCCAGTAAAATTAATGATAATTTCCCATGTGAGATTTCTGACGAGCCTTCAGACATAATTTTACCTTCCTTACATCCGAAAAATCACAACAATCTTACAAAAGTTTGCACACAAAATAATCTTTATGTAGTATTTACTAATAATTTCAAAATCCTAAATTACCTAAATTCTGGTAAAGATAAAACCTCAGTTACTTGCCAAAGAAGGGTCTATCAAATACCTTGCGATTGTGGCAAATACTATATATACAATATTTTATTTTTCTTTTAAGAAACACCTTTCTAAAATGGTTTCAAGGATCACTTAAGTCTATTTAACAATTTTTCCTGGAATACAATTTCATACCAATATTTTGTTTTTTTGAGAAACACCTTTCTAAAATATCCTCAAGAATCCCTTGCGTCTATTTAGTAATTGATCATGGAACAAAATTTCTTATCAATATTTTTTTTTTTTTAAGAAACACTTTTCTAAAATGTTCTCAAGGATCACTTGTGTCTATTTAGTGATTTATCCTCGAATACAATTTGTTACCGATATTTTGTTTTCTAAGAAGCACTTTTCTAAAAAAATATCTTCAAGAATCACTTGTGTCTTTTTTTGAAACTTCTCTTCAAATAAAATATGTTTGTAATTATGGAATTTAGTTATGCCACTGATCTATGCAATTTAGTGCTATGCAATAGGGACAATGACATAAAAAGTGATTGAATTGGTTAAGAAGAGAATTTCACAACCATATGTATCTTCAAACAGTAAGGTAAAATTAATGAAAAACATCTGCAGCTTTGCAGTAGTGGGTGCCAAATCTAAAAGAGAAACGGGGGTAAAAAGAAATAAGCTAAAAACATATATGACATTAAACAACTTATGAAGATGCTTTTGTTTGTAAGTTATTTTTAGAAATCAACCAATTTTTTATGTAAAATTTGTATGGATGAAAAGGGATGTCAAATTTTACTAATCATTTTTGCTTTTTTATTTCACGATTCGGAATGGCGGTACTAAACCAGTACTGCGCTAAAAAATAAACAAATTGGAAACCATCAAGATAGATTTACGGGGCAAAAAAGGTTTTTACTTGACATTTTGTTGTGCTTTAAATTTGAAAACTTCGTCGAGAAGGTATAAAAACATTCAAATAAGAAAATATTCTTATTTTTCAATCAAGTTTGATCATTCAAGTTCAGTTCAAGTTCAAGTTCCATTTATTTCCATAAAATAACGATAACAAAACAATATCCAAAAAAACGATATTCTCTTACAAAAAGCAAAAAAGTATTGTATTTTGGCTCAGTAAAAGGACTGGTCTGAGACAAACGAAGTTAATAAAATGAACATCTTTACCTTCTAAAAACTGTATGTTTTGCAGTTAACATAAGCCTTAACGTGTTCAAACCAACATCTTTTATATTTTTCTGTAGGTTTTTCAAGAATTTATCAGCTTTCAATTCAAACTTTAGCCTGTTAAAAATTTTATCACTGTTCCATTTTATCCAATCTCTTAAAAGATTTACGGTTTATTGTTTTTCAAATAGCCTTCTGTCAAGCTTTTGCTTTTGCGATACTAGACAATTGGAAATCTTCTATCAACTAATGAAAAACTTATGTTCAATATTGGTTTATTATTGTTTTGAATTGGCATTGCTTTGAAATAAATATTCCTGGTGAAATGAAATTAAACTAAAATTAAATTCTTGTATCCCAAACATGGGAATTTCCAAATATCCAATTTTGCTTTTTTAATATTAATTAAAAGAAATTTTTTCCACAAATAAGTTTTTCAAAAAAGAAAAAAAGCTCCATTAAACCCAAAATAAACAAAAAAAGAATCAAATAATCTACCAGGCATAAAAATACCACAAATCAGTATCAGTAAATATATGAAACCCAAAAGAAACAGAAATTAAAATAAATAACAGAGTCAAACTCAAACGGGCAGAAATTTATATGAGTAGGGTTCTAAACCCATATGCTTTCTAAAAGCCAGAATATAATTTGTACTTTACTGAAACAAAATTAAAATGAATTTATTGGAAAAAATGTGCATTGGTCAGTTTTACATTGCTGATACTTATTCCTTAAAATCTTAATTAATTTTCGATTTCTTAAAGTTATAAAAATGAAAACATTTAAAAGAATTTCTTTCAGTAAAGTATGATTTTTATGAAGTGTGTTTATTTTTTTAATTCAGTAAGGGTACGAATAGTTTTCACGGAAACCGGGTCTGAAACCCATTCCCCCGAAACCTTTGTCTGACTTGTAAAAAAGTAACAAAAATTGGGACATGCCTTCACTCCTAATTCTTATCATATTTTGGAAATTAAAATATGTTGTAATATTTATTATTATTGTTCTATTTTTGGTGTCCTTATTCACTGACACACCCTCAGAAGTATAGCTTTTCGTGTGCTTCTGATCGTGCAATTTTATATTCCTACAATTTTTTTTATTTTAATTATTTTATATTTATTTTAAATTACATAATTTTTATAATACTGCTATTACTATTGTGATACCATATTTTGGATGCATCAGTTCAAAATGGTTTGCACTACTTAAGAAAAAGACTAACAGAGAGTCTACTTATAAAATTCTTGTGACTCAAAGCTCACACTTGATTCTTTTTACTGGGTTTAAATTCAAAACAAAAAATTCAATCAGATCAAATTTAACTTTATGATTTGAAATACGTGAAAATCAAGTTGGAAAAAGAAAGAATCAGCTTTTATTTGGCAACAAAGCAATTCCCTTCCGCTCTTTTCTGGGGGGGGGGGATTATCGGGCTGTTTTGTGTACTTATTTATTTATAGTTTATGCTACATGCTGGTAAATATTAATATACTAGCAATTTCTGTTTTCAAATCCCTTTCTATTGGTAGGAAAATGTACGAGATTCAGACCCTCTCCTCCCCGCAAAAAAAGAAGCAAAAAACTCCTAAAAAAACCAAAAATTCGTTCACTTTACATTACATAACAACTTTAAGGAGCCAATAAAAAATGAATCTGTGACTCCAGATGACTTCTTCCCCTCTCTTTTAATACGGGTTAAACCAAAAGTATTCCCTTCTTAAAAATGATAACAAAACATGTACTTTGGATTTAATTTTCAACCCCATAAGAAAAAAACTACCCTACTACATAAGTGAGGGAAAGGTGAGATTTGACCAAATTCCTCCCTTTACTAACATTGGTTCAAAGAACAATATAGGGACTACTGAATTTGAATTTCTTCCCCTTGCCCCCACCCCCCGGAATTTTTTTTTTTATAAATTTCTCTGGCTCGAGTATTGGTTGTAATTTTGAATTAGAAATAACTAAAAAAAAGAAAAAAAATTGGCTCGTTAATTGGTCTTAAAATAGTTGGATTTTATGTAAAATCATTTGAATGAATATTTTGCCCCCTATGTCCAATGGCTATCTTTAGCAAGACAAAAATGTATACAAAAAAAGACTCACATCAACATTAGACCAATCGAGCAAAAAAAAAAAATTTCAAAGCAGGGATATACTTTTTGGAAATAGGTGTTCTATTTTATTTACTAATAGTTTAATTAACTGGTAGACTGAAAAGACACTCCAGTAAAATTAATATATTTCACCATGTGAGATTTTTGACGAGCCTTCAAACATAATTTACCTTCCTTATATCCGAAAAATCATTACAAATCTTACAAAAGTTTGCAAACAAAATAATCTTTATGTAGTATTTACTAATAATTTCAAAATCATAAATTTTCCTAAATTCTGTTAAAGAAGATAAAACCTCAGTTACATGCCAAAGAGGGGTCTATCAAATACCATGCGATTGTAGCAAATACTATGTAGGTAGTACACCAGAATTTAGAGAAGCGCATAAAACACAATAAAGATGATATAGTCAAAGCTCTAAAATTCTAATATTTCTACTCTTTCATTTGATTCTGCTTTAGGCAGCCATGTATTTGAAATTCTAGCCACAATATACTTTTTGAGGAATCTGTTTTTATTAGCTTTGACCTAGGCATAAAACAGGTAGTCTGAAAAGCAATTGAAATCAGACTTAAGATTAATAATAATATTTCCTTAAATAGGGAGTTGGGGGAACATACAATAAATGCTCTATACACAAATTTCGTTAAAAATGATCTTACAAAATATTAAAAAAAAAAAACGATAGACATTAACACAGAACCGGTCATAAAAAAGACCTTTGAGTTTATCTGCCAAAAAGGCTGGATTAGGAATAAGAAAGTGTTTTTAAATTATTTTCTTTCATCTCATTGAATCGCCTTATTTTACCACACTTTTTATCAGTCCTGGTTAAGCTTCACTGAAGTATGGATGCTGGTACTGCTTTGATATTTTTTTTATTTTTATTTCATGTTGTTGTGAGTCTTTTTTCTTTTATATATTTTTATCTTGCTGAGGACGGCCTTTGGACTTAGGGCCGAAAACATTCATTCAAATTATCTTTACTGTCTTACAAAATGACTTCTCTATTGTTCTTCGTGCTTTTGTTGTTTGTTATGGAAAGGCAATGTAGTCTTCGTCGCTATTTAAAAACATTAAAAAAAAAACTATTGATGAATCAAAAATTATTTTTAACGTGCTCTCCCTTCCAATTTCAGAAATGAAAAATATGAATAAATAAATGAAAATAAATATAAAATGATATAATAGGTAATAAAGTAAATATATATAAAACATACGAGGGAAAATATACATAAAAAAAATGTAAAAATCGATAGTTTCTCCCTTCCAATCTGGCTGATTACCCGTTAACAAAAGATTGTACATAATACAAGTCTCTTCAATAATATTAGTAAGTTCAATTAAGCCAGTTGTTTTGGTAAGTGTAAAAAGCCCTATTAAAGCATGTCAGAAGCTTTTCAAAAATAAATCAGTTTCCTTTGATTTTACAATTAAAAAAAAGTTATTTTTAATCTACAATTAAATTGACACCATGTGAATAGAAAACAGTGTTTCTATTTAATTAACAATATTGTTTAATTGTAATTACTGTACAGTATTTACTCTAGTAAATTGAACTGTGAAATATTGAATTTAATGAACAGTTTGTATTCTGCTATTCTATCAGATTGAATTATTAAGCATTAAATTTACTACACCATATTTATTTTAGTAGATTAAATAGTGAAATATTGATTTTACTGTACAGTACTTATTCTACTATTCTAGTGGATTGAATCGTGAAGTAATGAATTTACTATATAGTATTTATTCTAGTAGATTGAATTTTGAAATATCCAATATACTGATCAGTATTTATCCTACTATTCTTGTAGATTGAATTGTAAAGCATTGAATTTACTACACAGTATTTATTCTAGTAGATTGAATTGTTAAATATTAAATTTACTGTACAGTATTTATACTAATATTCTAGTAGATTGAATTGTGAGTTATTGAATTTACTATGAAGTATTTATTCTAGTAGATTTAAATTGTTTTAGAATCTATTTGTTGATGAATAGTTGTTTAATTTATCTGTTACAGTTAATGAAGCATTTATTGCCCTTCAGGCTTTCGAAAGACACTCTTCTTGCATTTTCACTAAGAAAAAAAAAAGCAAAAATCCCTTAGAGGTTGTTTTCCAGTATTCTTGTACACAAAACTTTTAAAACACATTTTTGATAAGCGTTTACGAGTCAGACAAAAATTTAGGTTGGGTGGCTCAAAACTCGTAAGTCCCCCCCCCCTAAATACGACTATGCATCCCTCTTATATTTTAATACCAGTCCTTGTATCTTGATTTAAAAATTGAAAAAATTTCTTCCCCCCCCCCTCCTACCTCACATTATCGTTAATTGACACTACTTAGTACAACAAAGAACAGGGCTTTATTGGCATCTAATAATAATAATGAAAAAAATGTATTTGATAAATTGAATAGGCAATGACCAGAGACAATAAAAAAATTTGATATTCATGGAAAATTAGGCCATCCTAGCCGAGTGGTTAGCTCTTCAGACTGGAAATACTGAAGTCAGGGGTTTGACTCCTGGTGAGGCTGGTTATTTGGTTTGGAACTTGTAAGCACAGCTGGAGTCTACTAAGTTCTATATGAGTACCAGGAGAAATCTGGGGGGAATACACGGGAAGCGTCAGATGATTTGCCCCCATCCACGCATTGCACTCCCGGCCGAAGGCACCGAATCAGGAAATTGGTATCTGCGCAACGCACACCATTGATTAGCATGCGAAAAAGTTTTAAGGAGTGGGGAATTAGGATGCTCAAAACTCTCCCTTCTCCGTATGCTTCAGCATGCAAACCAATGAAATTAAGCACCCGTTTCATCATAGAATTTATGGAAAGTCAGTGTTTTATTTTTTCACTGGCAAAAGCTGTATTTGACACTGCAGGAATGAAATGTAAGACCCCTGGTACATAGCAAACATGTTCTTCTTTTTATTTATTTGACGTTTTATCTCCAAAAAAAGGTTCCAAATACCTTTGGTATCTTAATTAACCTATCTTAGGCAGTGCAATAGTGTTGCCTAAGTAAAGAACGATGTTGGCACAATATATTATTGTTTTTATTTTTTTTTAGACCAGGGCACTTCGTAACAAAGGAGTTGTCATAGAAACTTCAAAAAGGGATTATTTTATTGTAAATTACAAGGCTTTGTGCCCTTTTTAATAGTCGAAAATGATTGAAACACAACAAACACCCTTTCCACGCCAACCATTTCCCCAATTATTTAGGATCAATAATTTTTAGATAGCCATTTGGTTCAACGTAGTTTTAAGGTCCGGAAATTGTGCTTTGAGGTTGACAAACCCACCTCCCCCAGGTCTCAGGGCAGATGTTGTAAGTTATGTTCTGTGGGCATTTAAGGTTTATTTAGAAAACGTTGTCGTAGAAACTTCAAAGAGGGCTCATTCGATTAGAAATTGAAAGGGCTAGTGCCCTTTTTAATAATCAAAAGTGATTGGAGGGCAACTAACCCCCCATCTCACGCCCACCTTTTCTCCAAAACTTATTAAATCAAAATTTTTTAGACAGTTATTTTGTTCAACGTACTTGAAAGGACCCAAATAGTACGTATTTGAGGATGACAACTCCCCCACAGCCTCCAGAGCAAAGGTTGTAAGTTATGTCCTGTGGCATATGAGGTTTTATATAAAGCATTGTAGTAGAAAAATAAAAAAAAGGGTTCATTCAATTGGGAATCGAGAGGGCTATTGCCCTTATTAATAGTCAAAAAGATTGGAAGGACGAATTCCCCCCCCCACCCCCATCATTTCCCAAATACCTCTGATCAACATTTTGATATAGCCTTTTTTGAACGTAGTTTAAGGGTCTGGAAATTATGCCTTCGATTATAACACCCCCCCTAAAGCCCTAAGGGCTATGGTTGTAGGTTATGCCTTTGGGGGCGTGTAAGGTTTTATATAGAAAGTTTTTGTCGCAAAAACTTCGAAAATGGCTAATTCGATTCGAAATTGATAGGCGCTATTGCCCTTGTCCATAGTCATAAATAATCGGAGGGAGAATCACCTCACCCCCTCCCCCCACGTCCATCATTTCCTCAAACACTTCCGATCAACATTTTGATATAGCCTTTTGTTGAACGTAGCTTAAGGGTTCAGAAATTGTGTCTGGAATTATGACACCCCCCCCCCACATCCCTAAGGGCTAAGGTTGTAGGTTACACCTTGGTGGGCGTATAAGGTTTTTTTAGAAGGCTTTGTCGCAAATACTTCTAAAATAAATAATTCGATTCGAAATTGAGAGGGCTATTGCCCTTGTCCATAGTCAAAAGTAATCGGAGGGAGAATCCCCCCCACGTCCATCATTTCCTCAAACACTTCCGAGCAACATTTTTGATATGGCAATTTTGTGCAATGTAGTTGAAAGGTCTAGAGATTATGTCTTTGAGGATGAAACCCCCCCCCCCTATAGCCCTCAGGACAAGGGTTGTAAGTTATGCCCTTAGGGCATATAAGGTTTTTTTACAGAAAGGTGTTGTCATAGAAGCTTCAAAAAGGGCAAATTCGATTGGAAATTGAGAGGACTAGTGCCTTTTTTTATTAGTTTGAAAGGAATCTAAAAAGGGGCAAATAAAAAGCTTCGATGGCAAATGACCGACACACACCCCCTTCCGCACCTATCATTTTCCCAAACGCAACCAATCTAAATTTTGAGATGGCCATTTTGTTCAAGGTATTTGAAAGGTCTGGGAGCTATATCTTTGAGGAAAAAAAAAATCCCCCCAGCCCTCAGGGCAAGGGTTTTAAGTTATGGCCTCGGGATATATAAGAGGTTTTTTTTGCAGGTACTGTGGTCATATAGACTTTGGAGAGGCCTCATTAGATTGGTAATCAGACACTCTAGTGCTCTTCTCAAGCCCGTTTCCCATGACGCTTTTATCATTCTTTTAAATGTTTTCACTTTTATAACTTTAAGAAATAAAAAAAATAATTAAGATTTTAATGGATAAATAATCAGCATATGTATGTTAAACTGAAACTACACTTTTTTTTTGGTAAAGTTTCATTTGAATTTTTTTAAGTAAAGTACAAATTAAATTCTGGATTTTAGAAAGCATAGGGTTTTCAACCCTAATCATATTACGTTTCTGTTCGTTTTGAGTTTGACTCTGTTCTATATTTTAATTTCTGTTTGTTTTTGGGTTTCATTTATTTATTGATACTGATTTGTGGTAGTTGTATGGTTGTAGATTATTTGATTCTATTTTTGTACATTTTTGGTTTAATGGAAAAACTTATTTTGCGGAAAAAGCTTTTTTAATTAACTTTCTATAAAATAACATGTCCCAGAAGTTGATAAATCCCATTTGTATTCCTGGAGTTGACTTAAAAATAGTTATTTCTTATGCAGAGGACAGATAAAATCTCACTATGCGCTCGTAAGAGTGATAATATCTCTGGAGGTTTTCCAATAGATCCAACCATTACTTTCTTTTTTTTTTTTAACTTGACTTATTATCTTAAAAACGTGAAAAACGTACATGCATGTAACGCCTGAAAGGTCTAAAGACTAAAAGGTCTCTAAAAATTAGTCAACTATCCTTTTTTTATAATTGAAAAAAAGGTGATATTTTTTTTCGATTATGTTAACTAGTAAAGAATTTTTTTTCAGTTGCTGTATTTTTATTGAACTTGTGTATTTTTTATTTTTCTTGTATTCTATTTCAAATTTACTTTTGTTATTTTTAATTAATTTTTAAACATTTTTTTCCATGAACATAAAATGGTTTTATGTTTTATTCAGAGGAAAAGATTGTTTCTATACATACTGCCACCTTTTGTATGTGAGCAATAATTGTATATTTATTCTGTTTCTCGAAAATTGCTCCATATTTTTTCGAGGAAAATTGGTATCTTGGGATATTCTTGCATAAAAAAAACTATGTAGATAGTTCAGAAGTCTGGAAAAATTCGTTAAAAATTCTTGATTTTGGAATATAAACTGTAATAATCAAATATCATTGAATAGACTTCAGTATGAAAAGACATTAAAATTGCCTCAACAGCAGAAAACTGGTAATTGCAAAAAATTTGTATATATTTTAAACAAGGGATTAGAACAATTCAAAAACTTAAAAAAATAGAACCAAAAGTTTGAAGCTTAGTAGAAATCGTTGTTGGAAATCGGTCATGCTGTAAAAATCAAATATCTTCGAATAGATTGTAGTATGAAAATACATTTAATTGAGTAAAGAACATAAAAACTGGTAATTGCAAAAATATTTGTACATATTTTAACAAGAGGAGCACAAACATTGAAAAACCTTAAAAATATAAAACCAAAAGTTTTGAAGCTTAGTAAAAATCATTGATAGAAATTGGACTTGATTTAATAACCAAATAGCTTTGAAAAGATACAGTATTGAAAAAGACATTAAATTGTGTAAAGAGTCAAAAAACTGGTGATTGCAACAATAATTGTATATATTTTAACAAGGGATTACAACTATTCAAAAACCTTAAAAAGAAAACCAAAAGTTGGAGTTTAGTAGATATCGTTGTTAGAAAACGGAGACTTGGTTTAATAGTCAAATATCTTTGAAAAGACTGGAGTATGAAAAAGACAACAAATTGTTTGCGGTTAAAGACAAGCGACAACGAGAATCCATATACAGAAGCCTGCCACGTGCCATGTGCCGGGGCCCGGTGGCAAAGACGAGAATCCATATATATATATATATATATATATATATATATATATATATATATATATATATATATATATATATAATATATATATATATAATATATATATAATATATATATATATATATATATATATATATTATATATATATATATATATATATATATATATATATATATATATATATAATATATATATATATATATATATATATATATATAATATATATATATATATATATATATATATATTATATATATACAGGGTGTTCCAAAATGGTTGACCCCATTCTAAATGCCCATATCTCGGAAACTACTCGATGGATCTTAATGAAACTAAATACACTTTATGTTGAAGGTCATATGTTTTATTGGTTAAATTTACAAAGAAAAGTACAAATATTTGTTGGTTCTATGACAGATTTTTATAAATGTTCAATATGAGCGCCGCCTGTGACTCTGCAAACGTCGAGTCGGTATTCGAGCTCTTGCCAGAAACTCGCTGTAGCATGTCTTCGGTAACAGTCTCACAGTGCAGCTGTAATTCTCTGTTTCAGTTCTTCAATGTTAGCTGGAAGAGGAGGTACGAAGACTAGTCCTTTCACATAACCCCAGAGGAAAAAAAAATCACACGGCGAAAGGTCGGGTGATCGTGGTGGCCATTTTCAGAAGCAAATATGTCTTCTTCACTACCTCGACCGATCCATCTCTCTGGCAGAACCTCATTGAGGTAGGCTCGTACAGTGAGCTTCCAGTGAGGTGGAGCCCCATCCTGCTGATGAAAAATGAAACTTTCGTCTTCATTTTCTATGAGTTGATCAATTAGCCAATTCTGAAGCATTTGAAGATAAAACATCTCCGTTCACATTTCCTTCGAAGAAAATGGCCCATAAACTTTTTCTTGGATATTGCACAAAACACATTAAACTTTTGGTGAGTCCCTCTCGTGTTCAACTGTGTCCTTGAGGATTTTCTTCTCCCCAAATGCGAACATTATGTTTATTAACTTTGCCACTCGTGTGAAACGTGGATTCATCACTAAAGACTAGCCGATCATCGAAATCGTCTTCTTCGAGTTTATCTAGCATTTCAACACAAAATTCTTTACGTTTTCGCTTATCACCTTCCCTCAAGGGCCTGAACGAGCTGAAGCTTGTAAGGTTTTAAATCGCAATCGTTTTCTCAGAATTCGCCAAACTGTTGTTTTTGGAATGTGGGTTTCCACACTTGCTCTTCTAACACTCTTCCGAGGACTACGCAGGAAGGCTTCACGAACCTGCTCCACTGTCTCTGCTGATGTTGATGGCCGTCCTGGCGATTTAGGTATGCATAAGCAGCCGTTTTCTTGAAATTTTTGGTGCCAAGTCCTAATTTTGTTTTGTAGTTTGGTGTCTTCTTTGCAAAATTTTGTGAAGAAGGCACGCTGCACTGGCTTAGGTGACTTAGTCCGAGCGTACTCTAAGACGCAAAATGCCTTTTCTTTTGAATTGAACGGCATTTCTTAATCTGAAAAGATAGAAATGCCAAACATTACACACAAAAACTTGAAACGTTTCTACACAAGCTGTGAGAATTTGAGGTCATTACAACAAAGATTGCTAAAGTTTATTGGCTACAAATTTTATATATATATATATATATATATATAGTATATATATTTATATATATATATATATATATATATATATATATATATATATATAGATATATATATATATATATTATATATATATATATATATATATATATATATATATATATATATTATATATATAATATATTATATATATATATATATATATATATATATATAATATATATATATATATATAATATATATATATATTTCGATATATATATATCGCCTCGCTCTTTACGCTAAAGTTTGACTCTGTCTCACAACTTTATTTTTTAAAACAATAAAAAACTTTAGCGTAAAGAGCGAGGTGTTTGTGGAGGGGACAGCCCCTTTCATTACGGAATAATTTCTGTTCGTTCTAAGTTTTAATGTCGCTCCTTACTTTCAGTTTAAAAAAAACTTTTTTTTTTATTTAATCATATATAAGTGCTGGAACAGATAGGAATAATTTTCATTCAGACACATTTATTTGGACTTGAGATAGCAATATTATTTAAAACATATGTACCTAGAATAAGTAAATCATGGACAGCCAGGAAATTGAAAATAAATTCATCTTTGATGGGGTTTGTTACAACTATTCCATGGGTTGGGGTATATTTATTGCCCAAGGACAATTCTTGTAGTCAATATGCACATGTGAGCTTCAATCTTTTTTTGACAGAAGTAAACAAGCCCACAAAAAAACTAAAATGGCTATATATTGGGACTTATAATGCTGTACATGTGCTTTTCAGTTACTGCAATGAATGCTTAAAGGCAAAACTTGTTGAAGTCTAGCGAAACAGGATTGTCTTTAATGCCCAATTTGAACCAAGCTTTCGCTATTCAAAAACCAATCTTTGTCGCGTGTTCACTCTTGTGTTTGTGTTCATTTATATCTCTTAACTGTACCAAATTGAAAGAAAAACAATTTGTAATGATTACAATTGTTTGACTAGTAATTAATTAGTAACACAAAAGAAATTAACTAGTAATAAAATGGTAGTCATACCTGGAATATTTAAGAGCTTTGAGTATTTTACCCAATTAGTAAGACCTCTTAACTGTACCAAATCCAAAAAAAAATACGATTTTTAATAAGTACAATTGTATAACTAGTAGTTTAATTTTGTAACAAAAAAAGATTAACTAGTAATAAAATAGTAGGTAGTACCTGGAATATTTAAGAGCTTTGAGTATTTTAACCCAATTTAAAAATTTTACCCAAGAGTAAAAAAAAAGAAGTTTTTTAAACTGAAAGTAAGGAGCGACATTAAAACTTAAAACGAACAGAAATTATTTCCGTATATGAAAGGGGCTGTCCCCTCCTCAACGCCTCGCTCTTTACGCTAAAGTTTGACTCTGTCTCACAACTTTTTTTTTAAAAAAGAAAAAAACTTTAGCGTAAAGAGCGAGGTGTTGTGGAGGGGACAGCCCCTTTCATACACGGAATAATTTCTGTTCGTTTTAAGTTTTAATTTCGCTCCTTACTTTCAGTTTAAAAAACTTTTTTTTTTATTGATCATATAAATTGCTGGAACAGATAGGAATAATTTTCATTCAGGCACATTTATTTGGACTTGAGATAGCAATATTATTTAAAACATATGTACCTAGAATAAGTAAATCATGGACAGCCAGGAAATTGAAAACAAATTCATCTTCGATGGGGTTTGTTACAACTACTCCATGGGTTGAGGTATATTTATTGCCCAAGGACAATTCTTGTAGTCAATATGCACATGTGAGCTTCAATCTTTTTTTTTGACAGCAGTGTAAACAAGCCCACAACAAAACTAACTGGCTGTATATTGGACTTATAATGCTGTACATATGCTTTTCAGTAACTGCAATGAATGCTTACAGGCAAAACTTGTTGAAGTTCTAGCAAAACAGGATTGTCTTTAATGCCCAAATTGAACCAAGCTTTCGCTATTCAAATACCTATCTTTGTCGCGTGTTCTTTCTTGTGTTTGTATTCATTTATATCTCTTAACTGCACAAAATTGAAAGAAAAACAATTTGTAATGATTACAATTGTTTGACTAGTAATTAATTTAGTAACACAAAGAAATTAACTAGTAATAAAATGGTAGTCATACCTGGAATATTTAAGAGCTTTGAGTATTTTACCCAATTAGTAAGACCTCTTAATTGTACCAAATCAAAAAAATAACGATTTATAATAAGTACAATTGTATAATAAGTACAATTTTATAACTAGTAGTTAATTTGTAACAAAAAAAGTTTTAATTAACTAGTAATAAAATAGTAGGTATACCAGGATATTTATGAGCTTTGAGTATATTTTACCCAATTAGTAAGACCTCTTAACTGTAACAACTTGAAAAAAACGACTTGCATTAAGTACAATTGCATAAATAAAATTTAAGTTTATAGAAAATCTATACCACCTTAGAAAAAATTTCAAAATTACCAACCAAATATGATGTACGTACTCTTAAGGTCATTCCATACCTTAAAAATTATTTTGCGAGCTTCGTCGGCTGACCATTTCAAGGGCTTTTTAACCTAAGTTAAAATGTACCCCATAAGCAAATGCTCCCAACCCTGGACAGAGCTCCAAAGGCTGCCAAATTATTCAAACAATATTTCCTTTAATTTAGGGGAAAATTAATAGGGAAACTTGAATGCGTCAGTAGTTAGAAAAGCTAACGAGAGGCTTGTTTTAAAATAGAGAAAATATAATATTTTTTACTAACTGTTAAGCAAAGTGCTCTTTATTAAATGTACCAAAAGCATAAATAATGTATCCCCCGTGTCGAAAAAGTTTTGAATTAACCCGGGTAGCACTACACAGAAGTCTCAAAGCTTCCAAATGACTCAAATAATATTTTCTTTGAACGGATTTTTAAATTCTCCTAGCAGTTATGCTAGAACATTTTTTAGAGACTGCCCTTTCCTGATTTTTAAAAAGAAAATTCTGCTCTGCTTAGTCTAAAAAAAATTCATACTTTGTAATTATGCAAGTTTCATTAAATTTAAATATAAGTAGGAACCCATTATTACACACAGGGGGGCGCCTCGGCTGCCATCTATAACCAGTCTGACTCTACCAAAACATATAGACAATGTTATTGATCTACTAACGGTACTTGAATTTCTAGGAATTATGTGGGACTCTAAAAAGACAGAAATTATATTTTAAAATGGCTTTCCTACTTTAGTATCAGAGATAAATTTTGGAATTAATATTCTTTCGAAGCCGTTATAATGCATTTTGATTCTTGAATTCATCTCTTGGATAACATAGTTTTAAGATGTTTCTAAGTGCAACAGATACAAAGGGGAATGCTTATGGCTTCACTTAGGGGAAGATATGAAGCATTTAGTTTTCAGTGTATATGCAGTATGTAATTTAAAATTCTTTAGACATAGAGATAAATTCAGGAATTATTATTTCGAAGCCTTTATTACCCAATTTGGCATACATATTTGAATAACAACACTAGTATCAATCTTTGGAAACGGTTAACGGTGACAAAAAGATTTGGCGACTTAACTTGGCTTTACTTTACGGTTGTTTTCGGTAAAATACACAAATACCAATCAAGCAGTTTTGCCAATATAAAATATACTTTTAAAGTACCATGGACACCAAAATGAAAATATATTTAGCCCTCTTAATCTATTTTAGCTCTATTCATACCTGAAAATCCGGGTTTCCTACGAGATTTTGTTTAGCTGCTATAAGCATTTTTAGTTAGAAATAAATTCGCAAAACAGTGTTTGTCAATATAAAACAATGATAAACTGCGGAGCTGAAAAAAAAATTAGTGGAAACTATTTCCTATGAATCCGACAGTGTTTTTTCATTTTTGAAAATTCAAATTTACAAAATTTTGTTTTGTGCTAGAGAACATTGATACCCTAAAGTATGATTTTTCTGATTTAACTAGAATTTAGTCAATGCTTGTTTAGCCAGAGTTCAGAGAAAGATCTCAATGGGTCTGAACACAGAGTTTAATTATACATATTAGACAACCTATTTGTTTATCAAACCAGAAATCAGTCACTATACAGAATTTTCATGAAAAATTTTGTAAATCAACTTAATAAAGATAATAACTGCCTATGTTTAGTGTTTTTCTAATATGGACTAAACTACATTATTTTTCAAGCAGCCTACAAATACCCCCCAGAACAGCTTTAAATTCTTTACAATTGAGAAGATCAATATGCATTTTTTAAAGCTCGTAAATTGATGTACTTCCCCAGAATTAACAACTAATGGTAAACCTGGCCCTCATTGGGGAACAATCACAGTTTTGGTTACTGCATAATCTTTTTAATCATTAAAAACAAGCACTGAAATCCAATTTCCATTCAAATGAGCCCTAACCCAATTTCAAGACCCACTAGTCTGATGCAATCACGTATGGGAAAACAAAAGAAAAACAAATAAAAAAAACATGCATCCATAATCTTCCTTCTGGGAAAAAAATTAAAGGAGAAGCTGGAAATGTCTATCTTGGGGCTCTCTGATATGCTGTATCTAAGGGTTTGATTTTCATTAATATTGCTTGACTTCATGTGGAACTTTGTTTTTTCTTGAAAATCAGTCAAATTTTTCTAAAACTTATTGCTTTTTCATCCACTCATCCATTAAACTTTATTAATTTTATATGCCCTATTACATTTTTTTAATCAGCATTTGAAAGCAAATTCTTATGCACTTGTTTCTATTGAAAATTCTTTTTTAGTATTTTAAAAGTTTCTAACTCCTTACTTATAGTTTTCTTCTAAGAACTGCTTTATGTAAAATAACATTTACATAGCATCTACCTAGAGTTCTTATACTAATTCAAACTACCTTCTATTACAAGAGCAAGCTGGATACAGAACTATTATACTTTTGAAATATTAGGATTGCAGGAACTGAAATTTCTGCCTTCTTACTTTATTGTGAGTTAAACTTGTTCATTATCAAAACAAGTAGAAATCTCTTCTGAAACGGCCTATAATGATAAACCATCTGCTTCTCAATCGCAATCAGAGCTATTTATAAGGTTAGTTGTGCCTAGGGAAAATATAATTACATTACACCTCTCCTGACTCAAATATAAGAAAAGATAGTCAAATTAAAGGGAAAAATTTTGATCAAATCAGGCATCCCCTCTTTGCCACCTAATCAGTCAACATAGTCCCTGGTCACTCAAGGCAGTGGCCCTGGCTGCCCTGTTCCCTTTGAACAGCTCTGAAAGTAATTCATTATGTTATGGCAAGACAGTAATTGATTATGTTTGTCAAAGTAATTGGGTTACCTACATATGGCAATATACCAAATTTTTTCTTTTTATCTGAGAGATAGAATATTGTCATTTGCTTTTATATAGAATGAAGTATAAAGTCAAACAGAAGACAATATATCATGCTTTCTCCTATTATGTAGAATGATAAAAAAGTCATACAGATGACTTTATGCCTCATTATTTTATAGAGCAAACATAAATAAAGCCACACAGATGACTTTTTATACCCCATGCTATTATAGAGCAAGCAAGAATAAACAATACAGATGACTTTTTATATATCTCTCACTATTATAGAGAAAACATGAATAAAGTCATACAGATGACATTTTATACCTTACTATTTATATGCAAACATGAACAAAGTCCTAGAGATAACTTGGTTAAACTTCATAATTTTATGGAGCAAACATGAATAAAGTCATACAAATGACTTTTTATACCTTGTATGTAATTATATATTTCCATTTCTAGAGAAAAGATGGAGAATGATATACAGTCTTCTGTGTGAACTTTTTAAAATTCAAAGTATTATAAAGAAGTATGAATAAAGTCATACAGAAGACTTTTTTGGTTTTCTTATTTAATATATGATCCACTAAATGTCATACAGAAAAAATTATATTACCCCACTGATAATAGAGAAAATAACAAAAAGTCATATGTAAGACTTTATTTTTGTGTGCTCTTTAATAGTATGAGGTATAAAAATTCATCTGTAAAAGCAGATGTATAAAAAGTCATCTGTATGATTATTTAAGTTTGCTCTCTAATAGTATTAGGTATAAAAAGTCATCTGTATGACTTTATTCATAATGCTTTATAGTAGAATGATATATTAAAAAGTCATCTGTATGACTCTATTTAGGCTGCTCTATAAATGAAATCATGTAGACCTAGGCTATAAAAAGCCATCTGTATGACTTTATTTATGTTTGCTCTGTAATAACAAGAGGCATAAAAAGGCATCTGTATGACTTTATTCATAATACTTTATAGTAGAATGATATATTAAAAAGTCATCTGTATGACTTTATTTAGGCTGCTCTATAAATGAAATCATGTAGGCCTAGGCTATAAAAAGCCATCTGTACGACTTTTTGTTGTTTTCTCTATGTAATAGCAGGAGGTATAAAAAGTCATCTGTATGACTTTATTTAAGTTTACGGTAAAAGAAAGGCATAAAAAAGTCATATGTAGGACTTTATTCATGTTTGCTCTATTATAGTATGAGGTATAAAAAGCCATCTGTATGACTTTATTCATAATGCTTTATAGTAGAATGATAAATTAAAAAGTCATCTGTATGACTTTATTTAGGCTGCTCTATATATGAAATTGTGTAGGCCTAGGCTATGAAAAACCATCTGTATGACTTTGTTGTTTTCTCTATGTATCATTGGGGTAATGTAATTTCTTTGTATGCCATTTTAGTGGATCATATATTAAATAAGAAAACCAAAAAGTATTCTGTATAACTTTATTCATGTTTCTCTATAATAATTTTGATCTTTAAAAAGTCATACAGAAGACTTTATATCATTTTCCATGTTTAAAGGAAACACAATATTGTCTATTGTTTGACTTTATAGTGCTTTCGGTAAAATTGTACTTTAGTTACTTTTGGCTATCTTGGAAAGGGGTTGGGTTAGGAAAATGAAACTTTCAGGGAAGGATCTACATGCTAAGGTATGTCCTGGGAAGGTACTTTGAAGTACCTACCTCCACTCCTCCCCCCTCTATATAATGGTAAATTACTGCATATTACTAGTGGTTTTAGCTCACATTTCATCCTATATTACTATCATAATTATAAATCACTCCTTACCTTACACAACTTTCAACTTTTAACCTTGCTCATTAAAATATATTCCAAAATCCTATTTTCATTTAACAGTCATCACTTTAACTTATTTACTATCTAGCTGACATCGTTTATGGAACCCATTAGTGATATCACAAACTTTGCTTATCATAACCCCTTTAAAACAGTAGCATGCAGGTGCCATGGGGTAGAAGACAACTCTGTGTTGATAAGCCATTTAAACTTTATTACTTAGGGAAAGGATTTGACAAGAGATAGACCAGTAAAAAATTTAAATTATTTTTAGAGGTCAAATTATGTTATGAGAAGATGTTTTTATTTTTATAGGTCCATGCGCTCATGAAGCTTTTTAAATATTTCTGAAGCACTAATTGATAGAGCACTACAAACACAGAATTGACTTTAGAAGACAAGTTATGTCATGGGAAGATGTTTTTGAAATCCCCCTCCCCAAAACTCAAAATTTCTAAAATTCTACTTACGAAGCTTTTTCAATATTTCTAAATGACTATAGATAGAGCGCTACAAATAACAGAATCGACTTCAGAGGACAAATTATGTTATGGGAAGATGTTTTTTTGAAATCCCCCTTCCCCCGAAACTCAAAATTTTCCAAAATTCAACTTTAGAAGCTTTTTTAAATATTTATAAAGCGCTAAGACATAGAGCGCTACAAACATCAGAATTGACTTTAGAGGACAAGTTATGTCCTGGAAAGATGTTTTTGAAATCCCCCTTCCCCCCAAACTCAAAATTTTTCAAAAATTCTGCTCTAGAAGTTTTTAAATGTTTCCAAAGCACTAATAGATAGCGCGCTAAATACATCAGAATCGACTTTAGAGGCCAAATTAATTCTACAATAATTCCCCCTTCCCCAAACTCAAAATTTTTTTGAAATCACCCTTTGCCCCAAACTCAAAATTTTCCAAAATTCTACTTTAGAAGTTTATTTAAGTAATTCTAAAGCGCCAAGTATAGAGCACTACAAACATCAGAATCGACTTTAGAGGACAATTTATGTTATGGGAAGATGTTTTTGAAATCCTCCTTTGCCCCAAACTCAAAATTTTCCAAAATTCTACTTTAGAAGCTTTTAAAATATTTCTAAAGCACTAAGACATAGAGCGCTACAAACATCAGAATCGACTTTAGAGGACAAGTTATGTCATGGGAAGATGTTTTTGAAATCCCCATTTGCCCCAAACTCAAAAGTTTCTAAAATTCTACTTTAGAAGCCTTTTAAATATTTCTAAAGCACTAATTGATAGAGCGCCACAAACATCAGAATTGACTTTAGAAGACAATTTATGTCATGGGAAGATGTTTTTTTTGTAATCACCCTTTGCCCAAACTCAAAATTTTCCAAAATTCTACTTTAGAAGCTTTTTTAAATATTTGTAAAGCGCTAAGACATAGAGTGCTACAAACATCAGAATCAACTTTAGAGGGACAAATTATGTTATGGGAAGATGTTCTTGAAATCCCCCTTCCACCCAAACTCAAAATTTTTCAAAATTCTACTTTTAGAATCTTTTTTGGATATTTCTAAAGCGCTAAGACATAGAACGCTACAAACATCAGAATCAACTTTAGAGGACAATTTATGTCATGGGAAGATGTTTTTTAAAATCCTGCTTTGCCCCCAAACTCAAAATGTTCCAAAATTCTACTTTAGAGGTTTTTTTTAAATATTTCTAAAGCTCTAAGACAGAGCGCTACAAACATCAGAATCGACTTTAGAGAACAAGTTATGTCATGGGGAGATGTTTTTGAAATCCCCCTTACCCCCAAACTCAAAATTTTCTAAAATTCTACTCTAGAAGCTTTTTCAATATTTCCAAAGCACTAATAGATAGCTTGCTAAAAACATCAGAATCGACTTTAGAGGCCAAATTAATTCGACAATATTTCCCCCTTCCCCCCAAACTCCAAATTTTCGGAAATCCCCCTTTGCCCCAAACTCAAAATGTTCCAAAATTCTACTTTAGAAGCTTTTTTAAATACTTCTAAAGCACCAAGACATAGAGCGCTACAAACATCAGAATTGACTTAAGAGGACAATTTATGTTGTGAGAAGATGTTCTTGAAATCCCCTTTTGCCCCAAACTCAAAATATTCCAAAATTCCATTTTAGAAGCTTTTTTAAACATTTCTAAAGCGCTAAGACATAGAGCGCTACAAACATCAGAATCAACTTTAGAGGACAAGTTATGTCATGGGAAGATGTTTTTGAAATACAAATTACCCATTGAAATTTTTACAAAACAACATTTTACCTTAATTTTCAGTTAATAATTAAAAAAGTTAATATATTTAAATATTTAAAAAAGCTTCTAAAGTGGAATTTGGGAAAATTTTGAGTTTGGGGAGAAGGGGAATTTCAAAAAAAAAAATTGAGTTTGGGGGGAAGAGGGAATTATTGTAGAACTAATTTGGCCTCTAAAGTCAATTCTGATGTTTTTAGCGCGCTATCTGTTAGTGCTTTGGAAATATTGAAAAAGCTTCTAGAGTAGAATTTTAGAAAATTTTGAGTTCGGGGGAAGGGGATTTTAAAAACATCTTCCCATGACATAAATTGTCCTCTAAAGTCGATTCTTATGTTTGTAGCACTCTATGTCTTAGCGCTTTAGAAATATTTAAAAAGCCTCTAAAGTAGAATTTTTGAAAATTTTTGAGTTTGGGGGGAAGGGGGATTTCAAGAACATCTTCCTGTAACATAATTCTTCCTCTAAAGTTGATTCTGATTTTTGTAGTGCTCTATGTCTTAGTGCTTTAGAAATATTTAAAAAAATTTCTAAAGTAAAATTTTGCAAAATTTTGAGTTTGGGGGAAGGGGGATTTCAAAAACATCTTCCCATGACATAAATTGTCCCTCTCAAGTCGATTCTGATGTTTGTAGCACTCTATGTCTTAGCGCTTTATAAATATTTAAAAAAGCCTCTAAAGTAGAATTTTCGAAAATTTTGAGTTTGGGGGAAGGGGGATTTCAAGAAAATCTTCCTATAACATAATTCGTCCTCTAAAGTTGATTCTGATGTTTGTAGCGCTCTATGTCTTAGGGCTTAAGAAATATTTAAAAAAACTTCTAAAGTAAAATTTTGGAAAATTTGGAGTTTTGAGGGAAGGGGGATTTCAAAAACATCTTCCCATAACATAATTTGTCCTCTGAAGTCAATTCTGATATTTGTAGCGCTCTATCTATTAGTCATTTAGAATATTTAAGAATCTTCATAAGTAGAATTTTAGAAATATTTGAGTTTTTGGGGAGGGGGGATTTCAAAAACATCTTCCCATGACATAACTTGTCTTCTAAAGTCAATTCTGTGTTTGTAGCGCTCTATCAATTAGTGCTTCAGAAATATTTAAAAAGCTTCATGAGCGCATGGACCTATAAAAATAAAAACTTCTTCTCATAACATAATTTGACCTCTAAAGAAGATTTGGATTTTTTTTACTGGTCTATCTCTTGTCAAATCCTTTTTCCTAAGTAATAAAGTTTAAATGGCTTATCAACACAGAGTTGTCTTCTACCTTATGGCACCTGCATGCTACTGTTAAAGGGGTTATGATAAGCAAAGTTGTGACATCAGAAGCTGTGACTTTAGCCTGTAGACCCATCCCTGAAAGTTTCATTTTCCTAACCCAACCCCTTTCCAAGATAGCCAAAAGTAACTAAAGTAGAATTTTACCGTGCTTTCTATACAAGAGTAAATGACAATATTTGTTGCTTAGAGTGTAAAGAACCAATGACTTTAATAGTTAAACAGTGCTCACCCAAGTAATTTGTATTTCTAATATAAAAAAAACATAAAAGGTATATGCTACTATTATATAATAACTATGAGGTAGATTTATATCAAAATATTCAAGCAAATCACACAGCCTACTAGGCATCTTACCTTAGCCTACATAAGTTAGGCTATCAGTGGAAGTCATTAACTCTGGAAAACTACCAATAGGGAAGCCGATATATTGCTACTTTCTTTTAGAATCATTAATGTTTAACTTTAAACTGCTTCATAATTAAAAGATCCTGGAGTGCCAAAAATCCTAGTAACATCAAGACTAGGCCTAGTCTAGTCAAGCTGTTTTCAGAAGCATTCCTTAAAAGTATTTTTCAAAGAAAAGAGCTTTGCTGAACTAGGTTCCGATTTCTGTTTTACCAGAACATACAAGAAAACAACACTTTCTACGGCTATATGCTGCTTTGTTTATTTTTTGCTCATTTTCTGCTGTTTAACAGCACACGTTCTTTATTTTTGAAATTGGCCACGAACTTTCATATTGTAATACATTATGTAAACTGGCGATCTTTCTCCTTAAAAAATGAATTATCGGTTTTTCACACTAATTTAAGACGTATATGGCTGTGTTAGTTTGCACTTGACCAATTTAATGAATTAGTTTTCATTTTAGGTGACCTTGGTACTTTAACAATGGAGCATGCTAAAAAGTTGATACTAATAGAGATGTAGATGTCAAGAAAAGAATTTTAAGAAAGAAATTCAAAAAAGTCCTTAGAAATCCTTAGAAATGAACTAGTGAGACGATTATGGATTTGAACATAAAGGACAACAACCATCAATGACCTTAGCCATCAAGGACATCAACCACCAAAAGGTCCCTCCCCCCAACTTTTTGAGCCCCCTTCCCCCCAACTTTTTGCCCCTCCCCCCTCTATTTTTTTATAATACTTTTTTTTTGCGCGCTTGAGACACAGAAGGGCCCCCCACCCCTCCCCCTAACTTTTTTGGCCTCCCACCCGCATTTTTTAATGCTCGTTTTTGCAAGCTTGAGACACAGAAGGACCTCCCCCTCCCCTAACCTTTTTGGCCCCTCCTTCATTTTTAAATACTTTTTTTGCGTGCTTTGAGACACAGAAGGTCCCCCTCCCACAAACTTTTTGGGCCCCTCCCCAATTTTTTTTTTACTTTTTTTATTGAATATTTTTTATTTTTTTAACATGCTATATTTTCAACTTTTATTTTACATCTCTTAGAATGACATGAAACATACTTAAAACATAATAAATTCACATTTAATTGGAATAAGCAAAGACCCGCCCAGAAACACAGACAAAAAGAGTGAGAGAGAGCCCAGACATACAGACAAAAAGAGTGAGAGAGACAAAAACACATACAAATACGTAGATTCAGTCACACAAACCGAGAAAGACATGCATTGGAATAAGCAAACACCCGCCCAGACACAAAGGCAAAAAGAGTGAGAGAGATAAAAACACATTCAAATACGTAGATTCAGTCACACAAACCGAGAAAGACATGCATTGGAATAAGCAAACACCCGCCCAGACACAAAGGCAAAAAGAGTATGTGTTTTTGTCTCTCTCACTCATCTCTTTGCCTATGTGTCTGGGCAGGTGTTTGCATGTCAAAGTGCCTGTCCTTGTCGATTAAATGTCTAAATTTATATATTTGTATGTCTGGTCTCTCCCACTCTTTTTGCCTGTGTGTCTGGGCGGGTGTTTGCTTATTCCAATGCATGTCTTTCTCGGTTTGTGTGTCTGAATCTTCGTATTTGTACGTGTTTTTGTCTCTCTCACTCTTTTTGCCTGTGTGTCTGGCGGATGTTTGTTTATTCCAATGCATGTCTTTCTTCGGTTTTGTGTGACTGAATCTACGTATTTGTATGTGTTTTTGTCTCTCTCACTCTTTTTGCCTGTGTGTCTGGGCGGATGTTTTGCTTATTCCATGCATGTCTTTCTCGGTTTGTGTGGCTGAATCTACGTTTTTGTATGTCTTTTTGTCTCTCTCACTCTTTTTGCCTGTGTGTCTGGGTGGGTGTTTGCTTATTCCAATGCATGTTTATTCTCGGTTTGTGTGTCTGAATATACGTATTTTCATGTGTTTTGTCTCTCTCACTATTTTTGCCTGTTTGTCTGGGCGGGTATTTGCTTATTCCAATGCATGTCTTTCTCGGTTTGTGTGTCTGAATCTACGTATTTGTATGTGTTTTTGTCTCTCTCACTCTTTTTGCCTGTGTGACTGGGTGTGTTAGCTTATTCCAATGCATGTCTTTCTCCGTTTGCGTGTCTGAATCTACGTATTTATATGTGTTTTTGTCTCTCTCAATCTTTTTGCCTGTGTGTCTGGGCGGGTGTTTCGTTATTCCAATGCATGTCTTTCTCGGTTTGTGTGTCTTAATCTACGTATTTGTATGTGTTTTTGTCTCTCTCACTCTTTTTGCCTGTGTGTCTGGGCGGAAGTTTGCTTTTTCCAATGCATGTCTTCCTCAGTTTTGTGTGACTGAATCTACGTATTTGTATGTGTTTTTGTCTCTCTCATTCTTTTTGTCTGTGTGTCTGGGTCTCTCACTCTTTTTGTCTTACTCTACCTATTTTTTATGTGTTTTTGGTCTCTCTCACTCTTTTTGCCTGTGTGTCTGGCGGGTGTTTGCTTATTCCAATGCATGTATTTCTCAGTTTGTGAGACTGAATCTTTGTTTTTGTATGTCTTTGTCTCTCTCACTCTTTTTGCCTGTGTGTCTGGGTGGGTGTTTGCTTATTCCAGTGCATGTTATTCTCGGTTTGTGTGTCTGAATCTATGTATTTGTGTGTGTTTTGTCGCTCTCACTCTTTTTGTCTGTGTGTCTGGGTGGGTGTTTGCCTATTCCAATGCATGTCTTTCTCGGTTTGTGTGTCTGAATCTACGTATTTGTATGTGGTTTTGTCTCTCTCACTCTTTTGCCTGTGTTTCTGGCGGTGTTTTTATTCCAATGCATGTCATTCTCGGTTTGTGTGTCTGAATCTACGTATATGTATGTGTTTTTGTCTCTCTCACTATTTTTTGCCTGTGTTTCTGGGCGGGTGTTTGATTATTCCAATGCATGTCTTTCTCGGTTTGTGTGTCTGAATCTATGTATTTGCATGTGTTTTGTCTCTCTAGATCTTTTTGCCTGTATGTCTGGGCGGGTGTTTGCTTATTCCAATGCATGTCTCACTCGGTTTTGTGTGTCTGAATCTACGTATTTGTATGTGTTTTTGTCTCTCTCACTCTTTTTGTCTGTATGTCTGGGCGGGTGTTTGCTTATTCCAATGCATGTCTTTCTCGGTTTGTGTGTCCTGAATCTACGTATTTGTATGTGTTTTTGTCTCTGTCACTGGTTTTTTTTGCCTGTGTGGGTATTTGCTTATTCAAATGCATGTCTTTCTCGGCTTGTGTGTTTGAATCTACGTGTTTGTATGTGTTTTTGCCTCTCTCACTCTTTTTGCCTGTGCGTCTGGGCGGGTGTTTGCTTATTCCAATGCATGTTTTTCCCGGTTTTTGTGTCTGAATCTACATATTTGTATGTGTTTTTGTCTCTCTCATTCTTTTTACCAGTGTGTCTGGCGGGGTGTTTTGCTTATTCCAATGCATGTCTTTCTCGTTTTTGTGAATTCTGTGTAACGGTAGAAATTGTCATTGCTATGTCTTTTTATCTCTCTCACCTCTTTTATGCCTGTGTGTCTGTTTGCTTATTCCAATGCATGTCTTGCTCGGTTTGTGTCTGAATATACGTAATTTGTACGTGTTTTTTTGTCTCTCTTACAATTTTTGCCTGTGTGTCTGATGGATGTTTTGCTTATTCCAATGCATGTCTTCCTCGGTTTGTGTGTCTGAATCTACTTATTTGTATGTGTTTTTGTCTCTCTCACTCTTTTTGCCTGTATGTCTGGGCGGGTGTTTGCTTATTCCAATGCATGTGTTTCTCGTTTGTGTGTCTGAATCTACGTATTTGTATGTGTTTTTGTCTCTCTCACTCTTTTTTGCCTCTGTGTCTGGGCGGGTGATTGCTTATTCCAATGCATGTCTTTCTCGGTTTTTGTATCTGAATCTACGTATTTGTATGTGCTTTTTGTCTCTCTCAGTCTTTTTGCCTGTGTGTCTGGGCGGGTGTTTGCTTATTCCAATGCATGTCTTTCTCGGTTTGTGTGTCTGAATCTACGTATTTGTATGTGTTTTTGTCTCTCTCACTCTTTTTTGCCTCTGTGTCTGGGCGGATGATTGCTTATTCCAATGCATGTCTTTCTCGGTTTTTGTATCTGAATCTACGTATTTGTATGTGCTTTTGTCTCTCTCAGTCTTTTTTGCCTGTGTGTCTGGGCGGGTGTTTGCTTATCCCAATGCATGTCTTTCTCGGTTTGTGTGTCTGAATCTACGTATTTGTATGTGTTTTTGTCTCTCTCACTCTTTTTGCCTGTGTGTCCTGGGCGGGTGTTTGCTTATTCCAATGCACGTCTTTCTCGGTTTTTGTGTCTGAATATACGTATTTGTATGTGTTTTTGTCTCTCTTACTCTTTTTGCCTGTGTGTCTGGCGGGTGTTTGCTTATTCCAATGCATGTCTTTCTCAGTTTGTGTGTGTCTGAATCTACGTATTTGTATGTGTTCTTGTCTCTCTCATTCTTTTTTGCCTGTATGTCTGGGCGGCTGTTTGCTCATTCCAATGCATGTCCCTCTCGGTTTGTGTGTCTGAATCTACGTATTTGTATGTGGTTTTGGGTCTCTCTCACTATTTTTTTCTGTGTGTCTGGGCGGGTGTTTGCTTATTCCAATGCATGTTTTCTCGGTTTGTGTGCCTGAATCTACGTATTTGTATGTTTTTTTGTCTCTCTCACTCTTTTTTGTCTGTGTGTCTGGGTGGGTGTTCGCTTATTCCATTAAATGTGAATTTTTTATGTTTTAAGTATGTTTCATGTCATTCTATGAGATTTATAATTTTTAAATGATAATATTCCTACCTCGAATTTATTTTTATTTAAAGCAGGGATACCAAAAAGTTAATTATTTTTTTAGTCTAAAGCAGAGACGGTATCCTATCAAAGTAGTATGCAGAGGGGGAAGGGGTTAGGGAACTGTCATATTTAAATGATAATACCTCTAATTTCGTATTGCAAGCAGGGATGCCGAAAAGTTTGCTGTTTTTTTTTAATTTAAAGCAGAGACGGTTTTCCCATCCAGGCAGTATCCAAAAGGGGACCGGTAGGGGGCTTTCATTTTTAAATAAAAATACCTCTTTTTTTTATTGAAGGTAGGGATGCCAAAAAAAGTTATGTGTTTTCTTAATTTAAAGCAGAAAGGGTATCCAATTTATGCGGTATCCAGGGGGAGGTAAGGGTCTATCTTTTTGAAATGTTAATACCTTGAATTTTTTAATGTGTTCATTATTTTTAGAGTAAGCTAGCATATCAAACGTTTAGAATGTCTAATAAACGTCGGAGATGTAAGAAAAGGAATTTGCATACATCAATTGTAAAAAAACACATGGGATAACATTCACAAAATCTTCGTATCAGAATGAATAAATTATTTATCAGCATCCGTTGTTGGATATGTCATTATGAAAAAAAATTGTAAGTAAGTAAGTAACAAACTCTTTCTTGAATTCACCTCGTGGATACACAATACAGAAATTTCATTAATGAAATTATGAAAAATAAAAATTGTAAGTAAGTAACAAACTCTTTCTTGAATTCACCTCTTGGATATACAATACAGAAATTCCATTTCAGGAAATTATTAAAAAAAAAAAATTGTAAGTAAGTAACAAACTCTTTTCTTGAAGTCACCTCTTGGATACACAATGCAGAAATTTCATTTAAGAAATTATCAAAAAATTGTAAGTAAGTAACAAACTCTTTCTTGAATTCACCTCTTGGATACACAATACAGAACTTTCATTAAGATGAAAAAAATTGTAAGTAAGTAACAAACTCTTTCTTGAAGTCACCTCTTGGATACACAATGCAGAAATTTCATTTAAGAAATTATCAAAAAAATTGTAAGTAAGTAGCAAAATTCTTTCTTGAATTCGTCTCCTGGATAAATAAAAAAGACATTTCATTCAAGAAATTATGACAAAATTCTAAGTAAGTAACAAACTCTTTCTTGAAGTCACCTCTTGGACACACAATGCAGAAACTTCATTTAAGTAACTATAAAAAAATTGTAAGTAAGTAAGTAACAAATTCTTTCTTGAAGTCACCTCTTGGATACACAATACAGAAATTTCATTAAAGAAATTATGAAAAAATTGTAACTAAGTAGCAAATTCTTTCTTGAATTTGCCTGCTGGATAAACAAAAAGACATTTCGTTCAAGAAAATTATGACAAAATTCTAAGTAAGTAAACAAACTCTTTATGGTTTTCACGTCTTAGATACACGATGTATAAATTTTCATTCAAGAAATTAAAAAAAATTCTCATTAAGTAACAATTTCTTTCTTGAAGTCCCCTCTTGGATACACAATACGGAAATTTCATTCATGAAATTATGAAAATATTTGTAAGTAAGTAACAAAATCTTTATTGATTTCACCTCTTGGATACAGATACTTCATTCAAGAAATTATGAAAAAATCGCATGTAAGTAACAAACTCTTTATTGTTTTTCTCCTCCTGGATATACAATACGGAAATTTCATTCAATAAATTATGAACAAATTGTAAGCAAGTAACAAACTCTTTCCTGAACTCAGCTCTTGGACACACAATGCAGAAACTTCATTCAAGTAACTATGAAAAAATTGCAAGTAAGTAACAAATTCTTTCTTGAATTCCCCTCTTGGATAAACAAAAAAGTCATTTCATTCAAGAAATTATGACAAAATTCTAAGTAAATAACAAACCCTTTCTTGAATTCACCATTGGGATGCAAAATACAGAAATTTAATTCAGGAAATTATGAAAAAACATTGCAAACAAACTCTTTCTTGAACTCGCTTCCTGGACAGACAATACAGCAATTTCACTCAAGAAATTATGAAAAAAATTGTAAGTAACTAGCAAACTGTTTCTTGAATTCTCCTCATGGATGCACAATACAGATATTTCATTCAATAAGTTATAAAAAAATTGTAAGTAAGTAACGAACTCTTTCTTGAATACACCTCTTGGATACACAATACGGAAATTTCATTCAAGAAATTATGAGAAAATTCTAAGTAAGTAAACAATTTCTTTCTTGAAGTCCCCTCTTGGATACGCAATACGATATGGAAATTTCATTCAAGAAATTATGAGAAAATTCCAGGTAAGTGACGATCTCTTTCTCGAAGTCCCCGTTTGGATACACAATACGGAATTTTCATTCAAGAAATTATAAAAAAAAAATGAAAGTAAGTAACAAACTCTTTATTCATTTCAACTCTTGGATACAAAAAAAAGAAAAGACATTTCATTCAAGAAATTATGACAAAGTTCTAAGTAAGTAACAAACTCATTCTTGAATTCGCCGTTTGCATGAACAATACAGAAATTTCATTCTAAGGGACCTCTACACGTGATTAAATACGTTTTGAAACTACATGCTATTTGCTTGCCTTTCCTTACTACCTTTCCAAACGAGCGGGGATTCCCCACTGGTTCCTACACATTGCAAAAAAGTGAGCAGTACGAACGGGGATTCCCCACACATTTTTTTTTCAACGAGGTTACGTGCGCGCACGTAACCTTGTCTAAATTAACCTTAAAAAAATGAAATAAAACTATGTCGACTTTGCATGTCTCTCTCACTATGTATGTGCCGTCGCGGTGTGTAACCAATCACCAATCAAGTTAAACGTATATTGAGCAACCTCCGCTGTCTCTGATTGGCCCCTCAAAAATGGGTGTTGTCTAAAAAACCAGTCTGGCTGAAAAAAGTGGAGTTGAAAAAAAATGTGTGGGGAATCCCCGTTCGTGATATGACTATGTGTTTATGACTTATGGGTGTTTATCGTTCCAGTGCGTAAAAAATAGTGATTTAATACATGCAATAAACTAGGTAGTGTCGATAACCGGCCATAGAGCAATAGTGGGAAAGCCACATCGTGTCTCACGGCAAGCATAGAGTACAATTGTTAGAGCCATAAAAATATCTGTCGAGGAGGTATCATTAGCAATAACCTACTTCTAATGAAGCATATCAAGTCACCTGTTTACCGGGTACTAAATAACTACCATTTTTACTCCCCCTAGCATTATATTGGCTTACACTGAAATAATTGAACGGGAAAAAATAAAGCCCGATAAATATTTACTAGTTAGTGTGACAAACACAGCGCAACGTTTAGCTAGATAAGAAGAAGAAGAATACGGAGAATTAATAGTCTTTTGTTCACCATTATACATGAATAAACTGATTTAGTCGAGGGAATGAATCCTTATTCTAGAAGTCCTATTCCTACAAGTTAAGTTAGAATAAAAGAATGAGGTAATTATATTGGCTCACACTGAAAATAATTGAACAGAAAAAAAATACCCCGATAAATATTGACTAGTTGGTGTGACAAACACGGAGCAACGTTTGGCTAATAGCTATAAAATACAAAAAAAAACAAATCTGTCGAGGAGGTATCATTAGCAATAAACTATTTTTAATGAAGCATTTCAAGTCACCTGTTTCTAGAATTATTTAAACTAAATACTTACCCTCGCCCTAGAAAATTCAGAAAAACACAATAGCCTTATTTATAGTGAAGCGTTTCTTAGTCGTATGTCTACCCGAATATTTAACAGGTACCATTTTTCCACACCAGTCAAAAAAACTCAATTCCTCCTAGAATTATTTAAACTAAATAGTTACCCCCGCCCTAGATAGTTCGGAAAAACACGATAGCCTTATTTTATAGTGAAGTATTTCTTAGTCGTATGTTTACCCGAATATTTAACAAGTACCATTTTTCCATACCATCCATAAACTCAATTCCTCCTAGAATTATTTAAACTAAATAGTTACCCTCACCCTAGAAAGTTCAGAAAACACAATAGCCTTATTTATAGTGAAGCGTTTCTTAGTCGTATGTTTACCCGAATATTTAACAAGTACCATTTTTCCATACCATCCATAAAACTCAATTCCTCCTAGAATTATTTAAACTAAATAGTTACCCCCGCCCTAGAAAGTTCGGAAAAACAAGATAGCCTTATTTATAGTGATGCGTTTCTTAGTCGTATGTCTACCCGAATAACAAGTACCATTTTTCCATCTGTTTAAGTATGAACTCCAATTTTTTCCAACGAGACTATGCAACTCAACCGCATTTAACTAATCCCCGTGTAACTGAATCCGCATGTAACTGAACCCCCGTGCAACTGAACCATCTTGCAACTCAACTCCCGTGCAACTCAACCCCATTTAACTAAACCCCCGTGCAACTGAACCCCCCATGTAACTGAACCCCTGTATAACCGAAACCCCGTACAAACTGAACCCCCGTGCTACTGAACCCTCGTACTACTAAACCCTCGTGCAACTCGACCCCATTTAACTAAACCCCCGTGTAACTGTACCCGTTTAACTGAACCCTTATGCAACTCAACCCTCCATGCAACCCATCTCCCTCAAAACACTTTTTCAGCCATTTCTTGTTAATTTTTTTTATTTCTAAACTATTTTAAATTGACAATACTCTCCAAAACATCACTTGTGTATTATACATTACACAATCACCCCATCTCCTCCAATTCGCAAATCCCATTACCCCTTTTTTGCAAATGTTAATCAAACATTTCCGATTGTAAAAGCATTTCCATAAAAATAGCTCTTAATAGAACTTTTTAAGCGTGAACTCCTATTTTTCAGACGAAATTATAGAAAATATCGTCAAAACACACTTCTCTGTTTCAATTGTGTACATTTTCACATTTTCTGATTCAAATGTGTATCTTCAGTCAGAAAAGCATAGTTTCGATTCAAAAATGAATCATTACCATAGCAATAGCTCTTAATAGAACTGTTTAAGTATGAACTCCAATTTTTTCCAACGAGACTATGCAACTCAACCGCATTTAACTAATCCCCGTGTAACTGAATCCGCATGTAACTGTACCCCCGTGCAACTGAACCCTCGTGCAACTCAAATCCCGTGTAACTCAAGCCCCATTTAACTAAACCCCCGCAACTGAACCCCCATGTAACTGAACCCCTGTATAACCGAAACCCCGTACAACTGAACCCCCCCGTGCTACTGAACCATCGTGCTACTGAACCATCGTGCTACTGAACCCTCGTGCAACTCGACCCCCATTTAACTAAACCCCGTGTAACTGTACCCCCTTAACTGATCCCTCGTGCAACTCAACCCCTCGTGCAACTCAACTCCCTCAAAACACTTTTTCAGTCATTTCTTGTTAATTTTTTTTTATTTCTAAACTATTTTAAATTGACAATACTCTCCAAACATCACTTGTGTATTATACAGTACACAATCACCCCATCTCCTCCAATTCGCAAATCACCATTACCCCTTTTTGCAAATGTTAATCGAACATTTCCGATTGTAAAAGCATTTCCATAAAAATAGCTCTTAATAGAACTTTTTAAGCGTGAACTCCTATTTTTCAGACGAAAATATAGAAAATATCGTCAAAAACACACTTCTCTGTTTCAATTGTGTACATTTTCACATTTTCTGATTCAAATGTGTATCTTCAGTCAGAAAAGCATAGTTTCGATTCAAAAAATGAATCATTACCATAGCAATAGCTCTTAATAGAACTGTTTAAGTATGAACTCCAATTTTTTCCAACGAGACTATGCAACTCAACCGCATTTAACTAATCACAGTGTAATTAAATCCGCATGTAACTGAATACCCCGTGCAACTGAAGCCTCGTGCAACTCAACTCCCGTGCAACTCAAGCCCCATTTAACTAAACCCCCGTGCAACTGAACCCCCCATGTAACTGAACCCCTGTATAACCGAAACCCCGTACAACTGAACCCCCCCGTGCTACTGAACCATCGTGCTACTGAACCCTCGTGCAACTCGACCCCCATTTAACTAAACCCCCTTGTAACTGTACCCCCCATGTAACTGAACCCCTGTATAACCGAAACCCCGTACAACCGAACCTCTGTGCTACTGAACCCTCGTGCAACTCGACCCCATTTAACTAATCCCCGTGTTACTGAATCTGCATGTAACTGAACCCTCGTGCAACTCAAATCCTCGTGCAACTCAACTCCCTCAAAACACTTTTCAGCAATTTCTTGTTAATTTTTTTTTATTTCTAAACTATTTTAAAATTGACAACACTGTGCAAACCATCACTTGTGTATTATACAGTACACAATCATCCCATCTCCTCCAAAACACTTTTCAGTCATTTCTTGTTAAAAATTATCCAATCACTAATTACCCCTTTTTTTTCTCCACCTTCATACAATCCAATCACTAATTAGAATCATTCACACTCCTATTATTCAAAACATTAATTAATATCGTTCATAGTGTCCAATTTGCGAATTCCTTATCCCTTTTTGCAAAAATGTCAAATTCTCCACTCTGTTTGAAAACTAAACCAGACTATACCCACCAACCCAGATTATACCCACCAAACGTGTCTCAAGCATGGGTTTTTCTTGCGCAATTGAAACTGTAGTGTATATTCTTGTGCTCGTGAAACTACACAGTATATTCTTTGTGCTCGTGAAAGTACACAGTATATTCTTGTGCAATTGAAAGCTTTATATAAGATACTACTAACGTAAAATTAGTCAAAACATCTACTTCAGCCACTTAAAATACGTTTAGTTGGTTAGCAGATTAGATTGGTTCAAATTTTGAATCACTTTCCTATTGAGGAATAATATCAATTGACTTCTTAATTAATTAGGGACATAAAAATTAAATTTGAATTCATTTTTACTCTACACAGGGTGGGTTCTATTTCAGTATGATAGTATTAATTAAGTATATGGTGTCGAAACAATAGTATAACTGAAAAGTAAGCTGCAATTTAAGCGAGGAACAAAGTTATAACCCAGAAGGAAATTAATTCAGTAAGAGCTTTGAAAGGGAGAACCAATAGTATTTCCTTTCAAGAAAAAAGTGTTTTTAACAAATGGTATAAAAGAGTCCTTAGAAAATAGAAAGATCTCTTAGACAATACCATTTTTGACAGTGTGGAATATTATAGAAATCAAAATTTGGATCAATTTTGATCAATGGATTATTTTGAATCAATCAATAAATTTTTCATTTTTGGCTTGTTCATCTAAATCAAAATTACAATCCTTAGATGTAACCTGAATTAAAGTCCGAAAATTTTGAGTGTAAAAATTAAAACCACTAAATAATCGGGACAAATAGAAATTCGAAAAAAGCAGAATTTTGGATTGCTTAAGTGATAGGGACTTGAAAAGCTGCGTGGTTGAAGCCAAAATTCAAAAACTAGAAACTGTGTGAAAAAATCGTTTCATTTTTGACTTGTTCATTTAAAATGAAAATTACAGTCCTTAAAAGTGACCTGATTTAAAGTGTGAAAGATTTTGAGAGTAAGTAGAAAAACTGGTGACAAAATATTGCGCTTTAGAAAAAAAATTATTTTTGACATTATTATGTGCCTTTCTGTGTTATTTATAATAACCTTGCCCTTATTCGCTTTAAATATTCAAATTAAAGCTATTAGAGATGATCATAACAACGATAAATACACGCTGAATATTGACGTCCCTTTATAACACTTCTCAGACTGCATATAAGTTATATATGCATTATGTTTTTCATCATGTCGTTTCATGAACTGCCAGATTGGGCTTGTGTATCAAACAGTTCGTGGTAACGAACTGTAAGTAAGGAGCGACCCGGCTCAATGGTAACCAAAACTCTAAAAAACGGAATTTTGATACCATTAGATACATCAAAAGAATCAGATTTTATTTCTGATTTCAAAAATATAAATTTCATTAAGTTGAATTTTACCGTTAAAAAGTTACACGCCTGAGAAAATTTGGCTGATTCTCGAAAAAAGGGGGAAAGACCCCCTAAAAGTCATAGAACCTTAATGAAAATCACACCATCATATTCAACGTATAAGAGAACCTACTGTAGAGGTTTCAAGCTCCTATCTACAAAAATGTGGAATTTTCCATTTTTTGCCAGAAGAAAGATCACGGATGTGTGTTTATTTGTTTTTTTCGTTTGTTTTTTTTTCTTTTCCCCAGGGATAATCATATTGACCCAGTGGTCCTAGAATATCGTAGGAGGACTCATTGGAACGGAAATTAAAAGTTCTAGTGCCCTTTTTAAAAAAACAAGCGATACGGCTCAAAAGTAATCGAAACTTTTAAAAACGGAATTTTAATGTCAATAAATGTATCAAAAGAATGGGCTTATAATGCTGATTCTAAATATACAAATTTTATTAAGTTTAGTGTTACTCATCAAAGCTACGAGCCTGAGAAAATTTACCTGATTTTTTAAAGAGGGGGGAAACATCCCCTACAAGTGAAAGAATTTAAATGAAAATCACAACGTCAGATTCAGCGTATCAAAAAAACCTATTACATAGGTTTCAAGCTCATATTTGCAAAAATCTACAACTTTGTATTTTTTGCCAGAAGAAAAATATACGAATATAGAAGTTCGTTACGTAAGTTAATTTGCAAATTACGTCAGAACCAAATTTAGAGACAGCCATTTAGTAAAAGAAAGTAAAATTTTTATGCATATATTTTGTTTACTTATTCAATGAAGGTGAGCCAAAATAAAAGCTGCATTAACTTAAAAACGATCAGAAAGTAAATAAAAAAAACAAGTTTTTAAACTGAAAGTAAGAAGCGACATTAAAACTTAAAACGAACAGAAAAAATTCCGTATATGAAAGGGGCTGTCCCCTCCTCAACGCCTCGCTCTTTACGCTAAAGTTTGACTCTGTCTCACAACTTTTTTTTTAAAACAATAAAAAACTTTAGCGTAAAGAGCGAGGGTTGTGGAGGGGACAGCCCCTTTCATACACGGAATAATTTCTGTTCGTTTTAAGTTTTAATTTCGCTCCTTACTTTCAGTTTAAAAAAATTTTTTTTTTATTTGATCATATAAATTGCTGGAACAGATAGGAATAATTTTCATTCAGGCACATTTATTTGGACTTGAGATAGCAATATTATTTAAAACATATGTACCTAGAATAAGTAAATCATGGACAGCCAGGAAATTGAAAACAAATTCATCTTCGATGGGGTTTGTTACAACTACTCCATGGGTTGAGGTATATTTATTGCCCAAGGACAATTTTTTGTAGTCAATATGCACATGTGAGCTTCAATATTTTTTTTGATAGCAGTGTAAACAAGCCCACAACAAAACTAACTGGCTGTATATTGGACTTATAATGCTGTACATATGCTTTTCAGTAACTGCAATGAATGCTTACAGGCAAAACTTGTTGAAGTCTAGCAAAACAGGATTGTCTTTAATGCCCAAATTGAACCAAGCTTTCGCTATTCAAATACCTATCTTTTGTCGCGTGTTCTTTCTTGTGTTTGTATTTCATTTATATCTCTTAACTGCACCAAATTGAAAGAAAAAAACAATTTGTAATGATTACAATTGTTTGACTAGTAATTAATTAGTAACACAAAGAAATTAACTAGTAATAAAATGGTAGTCATACCTGGAATATTAAGAGCTTTGAGTATTTTACCCAATTAGTAAGACCTCTTAATTGTACCAAATCAAAAAAATAACGATTTATAATAAGTACAATTGTATAATAAGTACAATTTTATAACTAGTAGTTAATTTGTAACAAAAAAGTTAATTAACTAGTATAAAATAGTAGGTATACCCAGGAATATTTATGAGCTTTGAGTATTTTACCCAATTAGTAAGACCTCTTAACTGTAAAAACTTGAAAAAAAACGACTTGCATTAAGTACAATTGCATAAATAAAATTTAAGTTTATAGAAAATCTATACCACCTTAGAAAAATTTCAAATTACCAACAAAATATGATGTACGTACTCTTAAGGCCATTCCATACCTTAAAAATTATTTTGCGAGCTTCGTCGGCTGACCATTTCAAGGGCTTTTTAAACCTAAGTTAAAATGTACCCCATAAGCAATGCAATCCCCCAACCCTGGACAGAGCTCCAAAGGCTGCCAAATTATTCAAAAAACAATATTTCCTTTAAATTTAGGGGGGAAAATTAATAGGGGAACCTTGAATGCGTCAGTAGTTAGAAAGCTAACGAGAGGCTTGTTTTTAAAATAGAGAAAATATAATATTTGACTAACTGTTAAGCAAAGTGCTCTTTATTAAATGTACCAAAAGCATAAATAATGTATCCCCCGTGTCGAAAAAAGTTTTGAATTAACCCGGGTAGCACTACACAGAAGTCTCAAAGCTTCCAAATGACTCAAATAATATTTTCTTTGAACGGATTTTTAAATTCTCCTAGCAGTTATGCTAGAACATTTTTTAGAGACTGCCCTTTCCTGATTTTTCAAAAGAAAATTCTGCTCTGCTTAGTCTAAAAAAATTCACACTTTTTTGTAATTATGCCAAGTTTCATTAAATTTAAATATAAGTAGGAACCCATTATTACACACAGGGGGGTACCTGGGCTGCCATCTATAACCAGTCTAACTGTACCTAAACATATAGACAATGTTATTGATCTACTAACGGTACTTGATTTCTAGGAATTATGTGGGACTCTAAAAAGATAGAAATTATATTTTAATATGGCTTTCCTACTTTAGTGTCAGAGATAAAATTTGGGAATTAATATTCTTTCGAAGCCGTTATAATGCATTTTGATTCTTGAATTCATCTCTTGGATAACGTAGTTTTAAGATGTTTCTAAGTTGCAACAGATACAAAGAGGAATGCTTATGGCTTCACTTAGGGGAAGATATGAAGCATTTAGTTTTTCAGTGTATATGCGGTATGTAATTTAAAATTCTTTAGACATAGAGATAAATTCAGGAATTATTATTTCGAAGCCTTTTTATTACCCAATTTGGCATAAATATTTGAATATCAATCATTGTTAGCCGGAAACGGTTTAAGGGTGACAAGAAGATTTTGCGACTTAACTTGGCTTTACTTTACGGTTGTGTTCGGTATATAATACACAAATACCAATCAAGCAGTTTTTTTTTTGCCATAATATAAAATATACTTTTTAACAATGGAGCATGCTAAAAAGTTGATACTAATAGAGATGTAGATGTGTCAAGAAAAGAATTTTAAATTTTTTAATAAACAAATTCAAAACAGTCCTTAGAAATCCTAAGGAAATGAAACTAGTGAGACGATTATGGATTTGAACATAAAGGACAACAAACCATCAATGACCTTAGCCATCAAGGACATCAACCACCAAAAGGTCCCCTCCCTCCAACTTTTCGAGCCCCCCTTCCCCCAACTCCCCCCCCCCCCCTTTTTTGCCCCCCCCCACCCATTTTTTTATAATACTTTTTTTTTTTTTTTTTTGCACGCTTGAGACACAGAAGGCCCCCCCCTCCCCCTAACTTTTTGGCGCTCCCACCCCCGAATTTTTTAATACTTGTTTTTGCAAGCTTGAGACAAAGAAGGACCTCTCCCCTCCCCTAAACTTTTTGGCCCCCTCCCCCATTTTTAAATTTTTTTTTTGCGTGCTTGAGAAACAGAAGGTCCCCCCTCCCCCCAACTTTTTGGGCCCCTCCCCAAATTTTTTTTTTACTTTTTTTATTGATTTTTTTATTTTTTTAACATGTTATTTTTTTCAACTTTTATTTTACATCTCTTAGAATGACATGAAACATACTTAAAACATAATAAATTCACATTTAATTGGAATAAGCAAAGACCCGCCCAGAAACACAGACAAAAAGAGTGAGAGAGGCCCAGACACACAGAAAAAAAGAGTGAGAGAGACAAAAACACAGACAAATTTGTAGATTCCGTCACACAAACCGAGAAAGGACATGCATTGGAATAAGCAAACACCCGCACAGACACACAGGCAAAAAGAGTGAGAGAGACAAAACACATACAAATACGTAGATTCAGACACAAAAACCGAGAAAGACATGCATTGGAATAATCTAACTACCCGCCCAGACACACAGGAAAAAAGAGTGAGAGAGACAAACACACATACAAATACGTAGATTCAGACACACAAACCGAGAAAGACATGCATTGGAATAAGCAAACACCCACCCAGCCAAACAGGCAAAAAGAGTGAGAGAGACAAAAACACATACAAATACGTAGATTCAGACACACAAACCCCAGTTAAGACTGCATTGGAATAAGGAAACACCCGCCCAGACAAAGAGGCAAAAAAGAGTGAGAGAGACAAAAACACATATAAACACGTAGATTCAGACACACAAACAGAGAAAGACATGCATTGGAATAAGCTAACACCCGCCCAGACACACAGAAAAAAAGAGTGAGAGAGACAAAAACACATACAAATACGTAGATTCAGACACACAAAACCGAGAAAGACATGCATTGGAATAAGCAAACACCCGCCCAGCGCAAACAGGCAAAAAGAGTGAGAGAGACAAAAACACATACAAATACGTAGATTCAGACACACAAACCCAGAAAGACATGCATTGGGATAAGGAACACCCCGCCCAGACAAACAGGCAAAAAGAGTGAGAGAGACAAAAACACATATAAAAAACACGTAGATTCAGACACACAAACAGAGAAAGACATGCATTGGAATAAGCTAACACCCGCCCAAGCACACAGGCAAAAAGAATGAGAGAGACAGAAACACATACAAATTACGTAGATTCAGACACACAAACCGAGAAAGACATGCATTGGAATAAGGAACACCCACCGCCCAGACAAACAGGCAAAAAGAGTGAGAGAGACAAAAACACATATAAACACGTAGATTCCAGACACACAAACAGAGAAAGACATGCATTGGAATAAGCTAACAAACCGCCCAGACACACAGACAAAAAGAGTGAGAGAGACAAAAAACACATACAAATACGTAGTAGATTCAGGACACACAAACCGAGAAAGACATGCATTGGAATAAGCAACACCCGCCCAGACACACAGGCAAAATAATGAAAAAGAACAAACACTACAAATACGTAGATTTTCAGACACATAAATCGAGAAAGACATGCATTGGAGTAAGCAAAAACCCTCCCAGACACACAGGCAAAAAGAGTTAGAGAAACAAAAACACATACAAACACGTAGAATCAGGACCCTCCCCCCCCACACAAACCGAGAAAGACATGCATTTGGAATAAGCAACCCCCACCCAGACACACAGACAAAAGAGTAAAAGGGAGATACAAAACACATACAAATACGTAGATTCAGACCCACACAAACCGAGAAAGACATGCATTGGAATATGCAAACACCCGCCCAGACACACAGGGCAAAAAGAATGAGAGAGACAAACACAGTGGACTGGTGTGTCAGGGATCGGTGTTTCCATGTTCCAGTGCCTATCATTGTATGTTTGTATATCGGAATCTATGTATATGTATGTGTTTTTTGTCTCTCTCACTCTCTCTTTGCCTATGTGTCTGGACAGGTGTTTGCATGTCAAAGTGCCTGTCCTTGTCGGTTTTAAATGTCTAAATCTATATATTTGTAAGTCTCTCTCACTCTTTTGTTACACTATGTGTCTGGGCGGGTGTTTGCTTATTCCAATGCATGTCTTTCTCGGTTTGGTGTGTCTGAATCTACGTATTTGTACGTGTTTTTGTCTCTCCCAGACTCTTTTTGCCTGTGTGTCTGGGCGGATGTTTGTTTATTCCAATGCATGTCTTTTTCGGTTTGTGTGTCTGAAATCTCTGTATTTGTATGTGTTTTTGTTTTCTCTCACTCTTTTTGCCTGTGTGTATGGGTGGGTGTTTGCTTATTCCAATGCATGTTTATTCTCGGTTTGTGTGTCTGAATCTACGTATTTGTATGTGTTTTGTCTCTCTCACTCTTTTTGCCTGTGTGTCTGGGCGGTGTGTTGGCTTATTCCAATGCATGTCTTTTCTCTGTTTGTTGTGTGACTGAATCTACGTATTTGTATGTGTTTTTGTCTCTCTCACTCTTTTTGCCTGTGTGTCTGGGCGGGTTGTTTCCTTATTCCAATGCATGTCTTTCTCGGTTTGTGTGTCTTAATCTACGTATTTGTATGTGTTTTTGTCTCTCTCACTCTTTTTTGCACGTGTGTCTGGGCGGGAGTTTGCTTATTCCAATGCATGTCTTTCTCGTTTTGTGTGACTGAATCTACGTTTTTGTATGTCTTTTTGTCTCTCTCACTCTTTTGCCTGTGTGTCTGGGTGGGTGTTTGCTTATTCCAATGCATGTCTTTCTCGGTTTGTGTGTCTGAATCTACGTATTTTTATGTGTTTTTGTCTCTTCTCACTATTTTTGCCTGTGGGTTTCTGGGTAGGTGTTTCCTTATCCAATGCATGTCTTTCTTGGTTTGTGTGTCTAAATCTACGTATTTGTATGTGTTTTTGTCTCTCTCACTCTTTTGCCTGTGTGTCTGGGCGGGTGTTTGCTTATTCCAATGCATGTTCTTTCTCGGTTGTGTGTCTGAATCTACGTATTTGTATGTGTTTTTGTCTCTCTCACTCTTTTTGCCTGTGTGTCTGGGTGGGTGTTTGCTTATTCCAATGCATGTCTTTCTCGGTTTGTGTCGTCTGAATATATGTATTTGTATGTGTTTTTGTTTCGCTCTCACTCGTTTTGCCTGTGTGTCTGGTGGGTGTTTGCTTATTCCAATGCAGTCGTTTCTCGGTTTGTGTGTCTGAATCTACGTATTTGTATGTGTTTTTGTCTCTCTCACTCTTTTTGCCTGTGTGTCTTTGTCAGTTTGTGTTTCTGAATAGACGTTATGTGGGTGTTTTTTGCTTATTCCAATGCTTTATGTCTCTCTCGGTTTGTTTTTGTGTGAATCTATGTATTTGTATATGTTTTTGTCTCTCTCTCACTCTTTTTGGCCTGTGTGTCTGGGCGGGTGTTTGCTTTATTCTAATGCATGTTTCTCGGTTTGTTTGTGTCTGAATCTACGTATTGAATGTGTTTTTGTCTCTCTCACTCTTTTGCCCCCCTGTGTGTCTGGGCGGGTGTTTGCTTATTTCCAATGCATGTATTTCTCGGTTTGTGTGGTCTGAATCTACGTATTTGTATGTGTTTTTGTCTCTCTCACTCTTTTTTGCCTGTGTGTCAGGGCGGGTGTTTGCTTATTATAATGCATGTCTTTCTCGGTTTGTGTGTCTGAATCTACGTATTGTATGTGTTTTTGTCTCTCTCACTCATTTTGCCTGTGTGTCTGGGCGGGTGTTTGCTTATTTTTTATGCATGTCTTTCTCGGTT
>JAPEVW010000576.1:0-73914 GCA_027921565.1 Artemia sinica | reverse complement strand
AGTCATTTACAGTTTCCTCAACGAAGTGAAGAAAGGTTCACAAGTTCTCTTCTGAAGTTACAAAGAACACGCTTCAATTCTATTTGTCAGAGAAACAAAAATCTTCACACTTCAGTTCTTTTATTTCACAAAGATATAAAGAAACTTATAAAGTACAATTTCTAAATTTTTTCGGTTGAAGGATAGAAAAAAGTAATCACCATACTTGTTGTAATATTTTCCCAAAAATAAAAAGTTCTAGTTCAATTTACAATTTCCTCAACGAAGTGAAGAAAGGTTCAAGTTCTCTTGCCCCTTCTGAATTTTACTAAAGAACAAAATTCAATTCTAATTTCACCAGAGAAAATAAAAAATCTTCCACTTCAGTTCTTTATTTCACAAAGACATAAAGAAATTTAAAGTTCAATTCTTAAATTTTCACGGGTGGAAGATAGAAAAATTAATAACATACTTGTGAATATTTTCACGGAAGATAAAAAGTTCTAGTTCAATTTTACAGCTTTCCACAATGAAGTAAAGGAAAGTTCAAGTTCTCTTCTGAATTTTTACCAAAGAAACAAAATTCAATTCTAATTTCACCAGAGAAAAATAAAAATCTTCCCACTTCAGTTCTTTTATTTCACAAAGGACATAAAGAAATTTAAAGTACAATTTCTAAAATTTTTCGGAGGAAGATAGAAAAAGCAATACCATACTTGTGAATATTTTCCCGGAAGATAAAAAGTTCTAGTTCAATTTAAAATTTTCTCAACGAAGTGAAGTCAAAAAATTCAAGTTCTCTTCTGAATTTTACCAAAGAAAAATCAATTCTAATTTCACCAGAGAAAATAAAAATCTTCCACTTCAGTTCTTTATTTCACAAAGGGACATAAAGAAATTTACAGTTCAATTCTAAAACTTTTTCGGTGGAAGATAGAAAAAGCAATACCATACTTGTGAATATTTTCCCGGAAATAAAAAGTTCTAGTTCAATTTACAATTTCCTCAAACGAATTGAAGAAAGGTTCAAGTTCTCTTCTGAATTTTACTAAAGAACAAAATTCAATTCTAATTTCACCAGAGAAAATAAAAATCTTCCACTTCAGTTCCTATATTTCACAAAGACATAAAGAAATTTAAAGTTCAATTCTAAATTTTTCGGTGGAAGATAGAAAAAGTAATACCATACCTGTGAATATTTTCACGAAGATAAAAAGTTCTAGTTCAATTTAAAATTTTTCTCAACGAAGTCAAGGAAAGTTCAAGTTCTCTTCTGAATTTTAACAAAGAACAAAATTCAATTCTAATTTTTTCAGAGAAAACAAAAAATCTTCCACTTCAGTTCCTCTATTTCGCAAAGACATAAAGAAATTTAAAGTCAATTCTAAATTTTTCGATGGAAGATAGAAAAAAAAAGTAATACCATACTTGTGAATATTTTCACGGAAGATAAAAAGTTCTAGTTCAATTTAAAATTTCCTCAATGAAGTCCAAGGAAAGTTCAAGTTTTCTTCTGAATTTTACCAAAGAACACGCTTCAATTCTAATTTTTTTCAGAGAAAAACAAAATCTTCCACTTCAGTTCTATATTTCACAAAGATATAAAGAAATTTAAAGTTCAAGTCTAAATTTTTCGGTGGAAGATAGAAAAAGTAATACCATACTTGTGAATATTTTCCGGAAAATAAAAAGTTTCTAGTTCAATTTACAATTTCCTCAACGAAGTCAAGGAAAAATTCAAGTTCTCATCTGAATTTTACCAAAGAACAAAATTCAATTCTAATTTCACCAGAGAAAATAAAAATCTTCCACTTCAGTTCTTTATTTCACAAAGACATAAAGAAATTTAAAGTTCAATTCTAAATTTTTCGGTGGAAGATAGAAAAAAGCAATACCATACTTGTGAATATTTTCCGGAAGATAAAAAGTTCTAGTTCAATTTACAGTTTCCTCAATGAAGTCAAGGAAAGTTTTTCAAGTTCTCTTCTGAATTTTACCAAAGAACATGCTTCAATTCTAATTTTTTCAGAGAAAACAAAAATCTTCCACTTCAGTTCTTTATTTCACAAAGACATAAAGAAATTTAAAGTACAATTCTAAATTTTTCGGAGGAAGATAGAAAAAGCAATACCATACTTGTGAATATTTTCCCGGAAGATAAAAAGTTCTAGTTCAATTTAAAATTTTCTCAACGAAGTGAAGAAAATTCAAGTTCTCTTCTGAATCCTTTTTACCAAAGAATAAAATTCAATTCTAATTTCACCAGAGAAAATAAAAATCTTCCACTTCAGTTCTTTATTTCACAAAGACATAAAGAAATTTAAAGTTCAATTCTAAATTTTTCGGTGGAAGATAGAAAAAGTAATACCATACTTGTGAATATTTTCCCGGAAGATAAAAAAGTTCTAGTTCAATTTACAGTTTCCTCAATGAAGTCAAGGAAAGTTCAAGTTCTCTTCTGAATTTTACCAAAGAACAAAATTCAATTCTAATTTCACCAGAGAAAATAAAAATCTTCCACTTCAGTCTTTATTTCACAAAGACATAAGAAATTTAAAGTTCAATTCTAAATTTTTCGGTGGAAGATAGAAAAAGTAATACCATACTTGTGAATATTTTTCCCGGAAGATAAAAAGTTCTAGTTCAATTTACAGTTTCCTCAATGAAGTCAAGGAAAGTTCAAGTTCTCTTCTGAATTTTTACCAAAGAACACGCTTCAATTCTAATTTTTCAGAGAAAACAAAAATCTTCCTCTCAGTTCTTTATTTCACAAAGACATAAAGAAATTTAAAGTACAATTCTAATTTTTTTCGGTGGAAGATAGAAAAAGCAATACCATACTTGTGAATATTTTCCCGGAAAATAAAAAGTTCTAGTTCAATTACAATTTCCTCAACGAAGTGAAGAAAGGTTCAAGTTCTCTTCTGAATTTTACTAAAGAAACATAAAATTCAATTCTAATTTCACCAGAGAAAATAAAAATCTTCCACTTCAGTTCTCTATTTCACAAAGACATAGAGAAATTTAAAGTTCAATTCTAAATTTTTAGGTTTGGGGGGGAAGATAGAAAAAGTAATACCATACCTGTGAATATTTTCACGGAAGATAAAAAGTTCTAGTTCAATTTAAAATTTTCTCAACGAAGTCAAGGAAAGTTCAAGTTCTCTTCTGAATTTTCTCAATGAACACACTTCATTCTAATTTCTCCAGAGAAAATAAAAATCTTCCACTTCAGTTCCTTATTTCGCAAAAGACATAAAGAAATTCAAAGTTCAATTCTAAAATTTTTCGATGGAAGATAAAAAAGTAATACCATACTTGTGAATATTTTCACGGAAGATAAAAAGTTCTAGTTCAATTTAAAATTTTCTCAACGAAGTGAAGGAAAGGTTCAAGTTCTCTTCTGAACTTTACCAAAGAACACGCTTCAATTCTAATTTTTTCAGAGAAAACAAAAATCTTCCACTTCAGTTCTTTATTTCACAAAGACATAAAGAAATTTAAAGTTCAATTCTAATTTTTCGGTGGGTGATAGAAAAATTAATGCCATACTTGTGATTATTTTCACGGAAGATAAAAAAGTTCTACTTCAATTTAAATTTCCCGGAGATAAAAAGTTCTAGTTCAACTTGCTATTATCTTTGTGAAAACACACAAACTCAGAAAAAATGTTCAATGTTCCTTTAGTACCTTTGCAATTAGACTAAAAATGAAGATTTTATGCAGAGTTTCAACTCGCTATGGCTAAGTTTGCTAAAAACAAGCTATTTCTTGCGAAAAACACACAAAATCAGAAAAAATGTTCAATGTTCCTTAAGCACCCTACGCAATTAGACTAAATGAAGATATTTATGCAGAGTTTCAAGTCGATATGGCTAAGTTTGCTAAAAAACAAGCTATTTTCTTGCGAAAACACACGAAATCAGAAAAAATATTGTTAGGTAGGTAAGTTAGATTAGGTTAGGTTAGCCTACGTACGCGCGCATATAGGTTAAGTTAGGTTAGATTAAGTTAGATTATGTTTAAGTTAGTTAGGTTAGGTTAGATTTAAGTTTAGGTTAGGCTAGGTTAGCCTACATACGCGCGCGTATGTAGGCTAACCTAGCCTAACCCAACTTAATCTAACCTAACCTAACTTAACCTAATCTAACTTAATCTAACCTAACTTAACCTTATATGCGCGCGTACGTAGGCTAACCTAACCTAATCTAACTTAACCTAACCTAACAATATTTTTTCTGATTTCGTGTGTTTTCGCAAGAAAATAGCTTGTTTTTAGCAACTTAGCCATATCGACTTGAAAACTCTGCATAAATATCTTCATTTAAGTCTAATTTGCGTAGGTGCTTAAGGACATTGAACATTTTTTCTGATTTTTTGTGTTTTCGCAAGAAAATAGCTTGTTTTTAGCAAACTTAGCCATAGCGAGTTGAAACTCTGCCATAAATATCTTCATTTTTAGTCTAATTGCAAAGGTACTAAAGGAACATTGAACATTTTTCTGAGTTTGTGTGTTTTCACAAAGATAATAGCAAGTTGAACTAGAACTTTTTATCTTCCGGGGAAATTTAAAATTGAAGTAGAACTTTTTATCTTCCGTGAAAATAATCACAAGTATGGCATTAATTTTTTCTATCACCCACCGAAAAATTAGAATTGAACTTTAAATTTCTTTATGTCTTTGTGAAATAAAGAACTGAAGTGGAAGATTTTTTGTTTTCTCTGAAAAAAATTTAGAATTGAAGCGTGTTCTTTGGTAAAGTTCAGAAGAGAACTTGAACCTTTCCTTCACTTCGTTGAGAAAATTTAAATTGAACTAGAAGTTTTTATCTTCCGTGAAAATATTCACAAGTATGGTATTACTTTTTCTATCTTCCATCGAAAAATTTAGAATTGAACTTTGAATTTCTTTATGTCTTTGCGAAATAAGGGAACTGAAGTGGAAGATTTTTATTTTCTCTGGAGAAATTAGAATTGAAGTGTGTTCATTGAGTAAAAAATTCAGAAGAGAACTTGAACTTCCTTGACTTCGTTGATTTGAAAATTTTAAATTGAACTAGAACTTTTTATCTTCCGTGAAAATATTCACAGGTATGGTATTACTTTTTCTATCTTCCACCTAAAAATTTAGAATTGAACTTTAAATTTCTCTATGTCTTTGTGAAATAGAGAACTGAAGTGGAAGATTTTTATTTTCTCTGGTGAAATTAGAATTGAATTTTGTTCTTTAGTAAAATTCAGAAGAGAACTTGAACTTTCTTCACTTCGTTGAGGAAATTGTAAATTGAACTAGAACTTTTTATTTTCCGGGAAAAATATTCACAAGTATGGTATTGCTTTTTCTATCTTCCACCGAAAAATTAGAATTGTACTTTAAATTTCTTTATGTCTTTGTGAAAAATAAAGAACTGAAGAGGAAGATTTTTGTTTTCTCTGAAAAAATTAGAATTGAAGCGTGTTCTTTGGTAAAATTCAGAAGAGAACTTGAACTTTCCTTGACTTCATTGAGGAAACTGTAAATTGAACTAGAACTTTTTATCTTCCGGGAAAATATTCACAAGTATGGTATTACTTTTTCTATCTTCCACCGAAAAATTTAGAATTGAACTTTAAATTTCTTTATGTCTTTGTGAAATAAAGAACTGAAGTGGAAGATTTTTATTTTTCTCTGGTGAAATTAGAATTGAATTTTGTTCTTTGGTAAAATTCAGAAGAGAACTTGAACTTTCCTTGACTTCATTGAGGAAACTGTAAATTGAACTAGAACTTTTTATCTTCCGGGAAAATATTCACAAGTATGGTATTACTTTTTCATTCCACCGAAAAATTTAGAATTGAACTTTAAATTTCTTTATGTCTTTTGTGAAATAAAGAACTGAAGTGGAAGATTTTTATTTTCTCTGGTGAAATTAGAATTGAATTTTATTCTTTGGTAAAATTCAGAAGAGAACTTGAATTTTTCTTCACTTCGTTGAGAAAAATTTAAATTGAACTAGAACTTTTTATCTTCCGGGAAAATATTCACAAGTATGGTAATTGCTTTTTTCTATCTTCCTCCGAAAAATTTAGAATTGTGAACTTTAAATTTCTTTATGTCTTTTTGTGAAATAAAGAACTGAAGTGGAAAGATTTTTTGTTTTCTCTGAAAAAAAAATTAGAATTGAAGCATGTTCTTTGGTAAAATTCAGAAGAGAACTTGAACTTTCCTTGACTTCATTGAGGAAACTGTAAATTGAAACTAGAACTTTTTATCTTCCGGGAAAAAATATTCACAAGTATGGTATTACTTTTTCTATCTTCCACCGAAAAATTTAGAATTGAACTTTAAATTTCTTTATGTCTTTGTGAAATAAAGAACTGAAGTGGAAGATTTTTATTTTCTCTGGTGAAATTAGAATTGAATTTTGTTCTTTGGTAAAATTCAGATGAGAGAACTTGAACTTTCCTTCACTTCGTTGAGGAAATTGTAAATTGAACTAGAACTTTTTATTTTCCGTGAAAATATTCACAAGTATGGTATTACTTTTTCTATCTTCCACCGAAAAATTTAGACTTGAACTTTGTAAAATTTCTTTATATCTTTGTGAAATATAGAACTGAAGTGGAAGATTTTTTTTTGTTTTCTCTGAAAAATTAGAATTGAGCGTTTTGTTCTTTGGTAAAATTCAGAAGAAAACTTGAACTTTCCTTGACTTCATTGAGGAAATTTTAAATGAACTAGAACTTTTTATCTTCCGTGAAAATATTCACAAATATGGTATTACTTTTTCTATCTTCCATCGAAAAATTTAGAATTGAACTTTAAATTTCTTTATGTCTTTGCGAAATAAGGAACTGAAGTGGAAGATTTTTGTTTTTTCTCTGAAAAATTAGAATTGAATTTTGTTCTTTGGTAAAATTCAGAAGAGAACTTGAACTTTCCTTGACTTCGTTGAGAAAATTTTAATGAACCTGAACTAGAACTTTTTATCTTCCGTGAAAATATTCACAGGTATGGTATTACTTTTTCTATCTTCCACCGAAAAATTTAGAATTGAACTTTAAATTTCTTTATGTCTTTGTGAAATAGAGAACTGAAGTGGAAGATTTTTATTTTCTCTGGTGAAATTAGAATTGAATTTTGTTCTTTAGTAAAATTCAGAAGAGAACTTGAAACCTTTCTTCACTTCGTTGAGGAAATTGTAAATTGAACTAGAACTTTTTATTTTCCGGGAAAATATTCACAAGTATGGTATTGCTTTTTCTATCTTCCACCGAAAAAATTTAGAATTGAACTTTAAATTTCTTTATGTCTTTGTGAAATAAAGAACTGAAGTGGAAGATTTTTATTTTCTCTGGTGAAATTAGAATTGAATTTTATTCTTTGGTAAAATTCAGAAGAGAACTTGAACTTTTTTTCTTCACTTCGTTGAGAAATTTTAAATTGAACTAGAACTTTTTATCTTCCGGGAAAATATTCACAAGTATGGTATTGCTTTTTCTATCTTCCTCCGAAAATTTTAGAATTGTAACTTTAATTTCTTTATGTCTTTGTGAAATAAAGAACTGAAGTGGAAGATTTTTATTTTCTCTGGTGAAATTAGAATTGAATTTTGTTCTTTGGTAAAATTCAGAAGAGAACTTGAACTTTCCTTGACTTCATTGTGGAAAACTGTAAATTGAACTAGAACTTTTTATCTTCCGTGAAAATATTCACAAGTATGGTATTACTTTTTCTATCTTCCACCGAAAAATTTAGAATTGAACTTTAAATTTCTTTATGTCTTTGTGAAATAAAGAACTGAAGTGGAAGATTTTTATTTTTCTCTGGTGAAATTAGAATTGAATTTTGTCTTTAGTAAAATTCAGAAGAGAACTTGACCTTTCTTCACTTCGTTGAGGAAATTGTAAATTGAACTAGAACTTTTTATTTTGGGAAAATATTCACAAGTATGGTATTGCTTTTTCTATCTTCCACCGAAAAATTTAGAATTGTACTTTAAATTTTTCTTTATGTCTTTGTGAAATAAAGAACTGAAGTGGAAGATTTTTTGTTTTCTCTGAAAAAATTAGAATTGAAGCGGTTCTTTGGTAAAATTCAGAAGAGAACTTGAAACCTTTCCTTGACTTCGTTGAGGAAACTGTAAATTGAACTAGAACTTTTTATCTTCCGGGAAAATATTCACAAGTATGGTATTTTTTTTTTTTCTATCTTCCACCGAAAAATTTAGAATTGAACTTTAAATTTCTTTATGTCTTTGTGAAATAAAGAACTGAAGTGGAAGATTTTTTATTTTCTCTGGTGAAATTAGAATTGAATTTTGTTCTTTGGTAAAAATTCAGAAGAGAACTTGAACTTTCCTTGACTTCATTGAGGAAACTGTAAATTGAACTAGAACTTTTTTATCTTCCGGGAAAATATTCACAAGTATGGTATTACTTTTTCTATCTTCCACCGAAAAATTTAGAATTGAAACTTTAAATTTCTTTATGTCTTTGTGAAATAAAGAACTGAAGTGGAAGATTTTTTTTTTCTCTGAAAAAAATTAGAAATTGAAGCGTGTTCTTTAGTAAAATTCAGAAGAGAACTTGAACCTTTCTTCACTTCGTTGAGGAAATTGTAAATTGAACTAGAACTTTTTTATTTCCGTGAAAATATTCACAAGTATGGTATTACTTTTTCTATCTTCCACCGAAAAATTTAGACTTGAACTTTAAATTTCTTTATATCTTTGTGAAATATAGAACTGAAGTGGAAGATTTTGTTTTCTCTGGAGAAATTAGAATTGGAGCACGTTCTTTGGTAAAATTCAGAAGAAAACTTGAACTTTTTTTTATCTTCTGTGAAAAATTTGGAACAGTATTTTAAATTTTTCATCTCTTCGAGACAGATCTGAACTAAAGTGGAAAATTTTTATATTATTTGGAAAATTAGAATTGATTAAAAACTAATTTCTTTTTCATTGAGAAAAGTGGTGAAAAAGATAAGTACTTCAAGTTGGAAAATGGGTTTAGGAAGGGACATTATGAAAGGAACTTGTTCTAAAAGGATATAATAAAGCCATAAAAAGTGTTAAAAAATGGAGAGGGGGTTCTTTGGAGGGGACCGGGGAGGGCGTTTGGGGATCCAGGGGCCCTTGAGGGGTGGAGTGGTCATATGGGAGCCTGAGGGGACCTTTGGGGACCGGGATGAGCCTTTGGGGGTCTGGGGGGGGGTCTTTGCACGTCTGAGAGGGTCCTTGAGGACCGACTGGTCCTTTGGGAGCCGGTGGACCTTTGAGGACGGGTGAGGGCCTTTGGGGGTCCGGGGAGCCCTTGAGCACCGATTGGGCCCTTTGGGGCCCGGTGGGTCCGTTGGGGGTCTGGGCGACCCTTGAGGACCTGGGGAGGACCTTGGGGTCCGGGGGACCCTTTGGGGGTCCGGTGGTCCCTTTTGGAGCCCAGTGTGGACCTTTCGGGACCATGTGAGGGCCTTTGGGGGTCCAGTGGGTCCTTTGGGAGCCTGGGGGGACCTTTGAGGACCGAAGGCTTCCTTCGGGGTTGGGGTAGAGCAATCGGGGCCATTTGGGAGCCCTTGGAGCCCGGGGAGGGCCTTTGGGGACCGGTGGAGGCTTTTTGGGGTCTGGTGGACCTTTGGGGACCGGTGAGGGCCCTTGGGGGGCTCGGGTATGGTCTTTTTAGGGTCTGGGGCCCTTTGGGTGCCTGGTGGACCTTTGGGACCGGGAGAGGGCCTTTGGGGACTGGTGGAGGACCTTTGGGGGTCCGGGGGGGCCCTTGAGCACGGATTGGGCCCTTTGGGGCCCGGTGGTCCTGGTGGACCTTTGGGACCGGGAGAGGGTCTTTGGGAGCCTGGGGGGACCTTTGAGGACCGGAGGCTTCCTTCAAGGTAGGGGTAGAGTAATCGGGGCCCTTTGGGAGCCCTGGGAGCCGGGGAGGGCCTTTGGGACCGGGGGGGAGGGCCTTTGGGGATCGGGGGAGGGCTTTTGGGGTTCTGGTGGACTTTTGGGGACCGGGGAGGGCTTTTGGGGGTCTGGTGGACCTTTGGGGACTGGGGAGGGCCTTTGGGGCTCGGGTATGGCCTTTTTAGGGTCTGGGGCCCTTTGGGTGCCTGGGGACCTTTGGGGACTGGGTGAGGGTCTTTGGGGGTCCGGGGGGGGGGGTCCTTTGGAAGCCCAGAGAACCTTTGAGGACCGGTGGCTTCCTTCGGGGTTGTGGTAGGGGGATCGGAACCTTTGGGGTTGGGGTAGAGGACCTCACAACACTGTTCAATTGAAACTTGTGTATTATAACGACCACACTCAAATTCTCTTCCAAAATCTCTTCAAAAATCACCTTTTAAAATGTCTCTAGCTGTTTCGCCGAAATAGTTCCATAAAATAGCTAAAACGGTTTCGCCGAAATTATCCCTAAACGGAAATTTCGGCATGTTCCTTTTGTTTGGCATGTCTGCGCCAATGCATTTCAAATATTTGGAAACCTTTTCGCGCGCTAAGATCAAAACGTCTGCTCGGAAACGATTCTCTTGTTAGAAACAACAAATTAATTTCCCTTTCGTGAATCAATTCTCTTTAGAACAACAAATTAATTCCCCTTTCGTGTCAATCAATCAATCATGACATCATGTGTGATCTAACTGTTTCTCGGAGACAATTCTCTTTGGAAATGCAAAGACATTAATTAACTTGACGTCATCTGTCAGACATTAATTAACTGTTTCCCGGGAACTCGTAACATTTGGCTCGGAAACAATAACAAATACTATTTCCGGATCATAACATCCGCCTCGAAAAGGAAGGAAATGTCATTAACTGTTTCTCGGAACCTCATAACATCTGGCTCGAATAACAATAACAAATACTATTTTCGGATCATAACATCTGGTCGGAAACAACAACAAATACTGTTTCTCGGAACCTCATAACATTTTGGCTCGAATAACAATAACAAATACTATTTCCGGATCATAACATCTGCCTCGAGTGTGCACTTACAACAACAACATTGACCCCATTAACCACGTGTTCTCCCTAATGACTCTGTTCAAAACAACATTGACCTTGGCATTTTGCCTCGGAAACAATAGCAAACATTGACATTCGCTAAGAGCGTGCCCCAAAAACACACCTGGAGAAAGAGGGTCATGGAGAAAGAGGTCATTGACCGATTACGCTATCATTCTCCCTAATGACTCTATGCCCATATAAGGAGCCCGATCGTGTCAATAGGGTCATCTTACTAATCACAAAGGCTGTTAATTAGAATAAATAGCTGTTATGAAAGTGCTAAAAAATCTTTTGGCTTAAAGAGCGAGGTATTGACTAGGGGTGATCCCAATCCTATATGTAATATTTTCTCTTCGTTTTAAGTTTTGATGTTGCTGCTTACTTTCCAGTGCAAAAAACTTGTTTTTTTATATTTAATTTCTGATATTTTTTTAAATAATACTGGGAAATCCGGCATCTCCTTCATAGGAAAGGTCCCTTCCCCAATGAAAACTTCCTTCATGGAAATTTCTCTCCACATAACCCCCGACTCCTCCCCCTTACTACCCAAAAAAATCCTCCCTGAAAACGACTGTATACTTCCCAATAACCAATACTATATGTTAACATTGGGTTAAAGTTCATACTTTCAGCCCTCCCCCCGAGGACTTGGGGGTAAAGCATCCTAAAAGACATACTTATCGTATTTTGAACATGCTGAACAAAATGGCTATCTCAAAATTTCGATCGGGGTGACTTGGGAAAAAATGAGCTTGCAAGGGGGCCTAGTTGCCCTCCAATTTTTTGGTCACATTAAAAGGGCATTAGAACACTTTTTAATTTCCATTCCAATGAGCCTTCTCATGATATTCTAGGACCCTTGGTCGATACGATCCCCTCTGGGAAAAAAAACAACAAAAACAAAAAAACAAATAAACACGCATCCGTGAATCTTTCTTCTGGTAAAAAATTGCACATTTTTGTAGATAGGAGCTTGAAACCTCTACAGTAGGGTTCTCTGATACGCTAAATATGATGGTATGATTGTTCATTAAGGTTCTATAGCTTTTAAGGGGTCTTTCCCCTTTTTTTTTCGAAAAAATCGGCCAAATTTTCTAAGCGCATAACTTTTGAGAGTAGGGACTAAACTTAATGAAAACTTATATATTTAAATCAGCTCATTAAAATCATATTCTTTTGATGTATCTATTGGTATTAAAATACCCGTTTTTCTAGAGTTTCGGTTACCATTAGCCGGATCGCTCCTTACTTACAGTTCGTTACCACGAACTGTTTGATTTAAATTGTAGTTCAAAAAATTTGCTGAATTTAGATCAAACCCTACGAATTGAATTGAATGCAGAAAACTCACCTCATCTTTCGTGTAGGCTCCTAAAGTTTCTTTAAAAAAAAATTCATAGAACACAAATTCATCGATGTGTTTTGTGCCAGCGATAGAAAATCGGATCCCTCATTGCTGTCATACTATCAGTCCCATTGGTCCCCGTTTTCCTAAAAAACAACATCTGCACTACAAAATTAAGCATGGGTTATGGTACAGTAATAATGGTATAGTAATGCGAATAAGAGATATTGCAAAATATATAAACAACAATACCAAAATGCTATTTTTCTATAATAGAACGTAAAGTCAAATTCCTATATGTCTAAGATAAATAATGGTTACCGGCAGCCGGTGCTCGTTGGGTCCCGGTACTCGGGATGCGGAAGGCTTGTATATATTTGATTCTCTGAACCAATTTATTAGCATAATCTAAGAAATTCTGGCGATAATTCAAGTCCTGCTTTCCCCTGTTAATGTATCTGATAATCATTTATCTTATGGGCATGTTTTCTTCTCGTTTTATTTCCCACCGTTTTATTTCCCACTTTTATCTCCACTTCTCGATTTATTTCCCACTCGTTTTGGTTCCCACTCCTTGCTTCTCTTATAATAAACTGCGGATTTAATTTGCAATTCATTGTAATCATTCCTGTCACTTTTCTCCTAGCCGCAGGTTTTGTTGTTCAATATGTTCATTTGAGATTCGTAGTGAAGCTTGTTGTCGTATGGCTTGTAGCCGCGTATCTCGTTTGCGCTTTATTTTCGTGCATCATTACATCGGGCTTTTTTCCATACATTTTGCCTTAGCTATTTGGATCCATTTAAAATCTTTTCAAGAAAATTTAAATTTATATTATTCGTTATCTTGGTTTTAAGTCATGAGATGTCAAATAAGCAATTTCAATTGTTTAAAGACACTCTTGTGTGAATTAAACTCGTCGTTTCTTTTAATGCATCACAGAAGGATCCATTTCGTAGAATTTGATCTCTACTCATTGTCATTGTCACTGTCATGTCATTGTCAATGATCATGTCATTGTCATTTATCACTATTGTTTCTCTTCTAACCGCAGATTTCATTTATGATTCAATGTATTCGTTGCGATACTGGTTGTCACATATCTTTTAGCCACATATCTTGTTTGCACTTCATTTCGTGCAATCATTACCTTCGACAGTGGAATTTTACAGTGCTTATGGCCCTCTGAAATAGCAAGAATACGTTTGGGCATAATCTTCATTTATTCTTTACTTTAAGTCATAGGGTAGCAAATTAGCAATCACAGTTAGGTTAAGAATACCTGTCGTGAATTCAATTCCCTTCTTCCTGTTTATCCTTTACAATCGCTAAATAACGCGATCCTTATTCAACTGTAATTTCTGAAATATCATAAATTACGCAATCCGCATAAACAATTATTGTTGTTATTCCTTAGGTTTAAGTCGCATTTTCATTTGCGATTCAATGTTATTTGTTTCTGCTTTTTGTTCCATGCCTTTTTCCTTAGCCGTTCAGAGTCATTGTCACTTTGTGTAATTACCACATTTATAGTTAATATCAAATATTAATTTCTTCTTCCTTTTTATCAATCACAGACTCGCACTAGCTAAACTGATATTTCTTTCATTCCATTGTAATTTTTTCCTGTCTTCGACACCAATGATTTCGTTTTGCAACATTTCTTTCTGCAAGTCAATGTGATTTTTTCTGTTTCTTTTTCTATGCCTTTTTCTTTGACTATTCAGAGCAGTTGTCATCTTGTATAATTTCCCCTGTGAAATAGACCCTAAAAATGATACGACCATTGCTGGGGGGAAATGACAAAATTTTAGCGGGTACATGTTGCCTTTTGATCAGCTGAACATCCCACTCCAGATGCCCCAGAAGTTTTATCTTGATACGGTAAGCTGTTTAAAAATACTTCTAAAACGCCTGTATCAGCAGTGTGTATGCACAGAGCATGTAGTAAGGTAGTTGCCGTCCATCACATCTGACTCTTAAAAGGGAACTAGAACTTTCGATTTCCAATTAAATGAACATCCTCCAAATTTTATACGGCTACCCCTTGCATAAGAACCTTACGTGTCCCTGGGGCATAACTTAAAACCCTACCCTCCCATGCTCTGGAGGTTGTTTCAACCCCCGAAGGCCTTGTTATATGATTTCTGGACAATTTAGAAAAAAAAAATGGCTGTCTCAAAATTTTTATTGGATTACAATCAGGGAAAAAGAGGAGGTAGGGGGTGCCTAGTTGCCCTCCGATCACCTTTTGACTCTTAAAAAGGCCACTAGAGCTTCTGATTTCGAATCGAATGATCCCCCTCCGAAGTTGATACGACCACCCCTTCAATAATAATCTTGTATGTCAATAATAGGTAACTAGTTTAACTTATAGCCCTTGGCCTGAGGACTATGGGGTTGTCATTCCCAAAGACATAATTCCTGGACCTTTTAATTATGCTGAACAAAATGCCCATCTCAAAATTTGATTGGATGTGCTTAGGGAAATGACAGGTGTGTGGGGGGGGACTGGGTTGCCCACCAATCACTGTTTCATGTATTAAAAAGTGCTCTATAGCTTTCGATTTCCTATCAAATGTGCCCCTTTAGACGTTTATACGATAACTCCTTCTATACGAAGGGCCCTGGTAAAAAAAAAAAAAAAATCATAGATAATACATTTTGCCCAAATCGCTCTTTGCTTAGGCAACGCTATTGCGCTACCTATGATGTCAAACATTGTAACAAAGCAAATTGCTTGTAGGTAAGTAACAATAGAGCAAATGTTGCTAAGTCGAGTACTAATTTGCATAAACTATATAGTTTCATGTATTTTAAGGTATAATAAGTACACAAAATACATAGAATTCCTTGCATAAAATTCCTTCATTTAAAATTTAGTTTGATTTTAATTCTTTGGCTGTAGAGTTGCGTTTGTGTTGAGCACGTGATATGTTGCGCTGAAAAATCGAAAAGTAGTCTGCCAAAATTACAGCGCCCCATCTACCCTAATGGCGTAACTCCATTAGCGAGATGCCCTGATGAAAGCGTTTGCCATGTTTATCACTGACCTAAAAAACGTTCCGAGAACCAAGGTTCTCAGGAATGAAGTAGTGATGTCAGTCAAAGAGATGCATATTGAGGGACATGTTTGCAACTCATCAAGCTGTTTATCACGTGCTAATGCACTTTTGCGCAATGTTCATATAGCTAGGAGAATTATTATTTCCGACAGAATTGTCTACAGCAGACCCTATTACCACCATGCATCATCTTCAGTACTGCTGAGTAGGTCTTCGAAATGACTATCTGCAATACTCTTCCTTACCTGTGGACCTATGAACACACCTTTCAATTTTGTCCAACTGAACATTGGAAGCTTGCCGAAGAGTGTCTGAGTTATTGTCTTTGCATTTACGAATGTTCTTTATCGATCATAGCTATGTATAAAGTGGAGGTATAACAACTTGTTCCTACTCAACTAACGACACACGAAGGACGTTTTTACCATCTGGCTGAAATTTATTTGAGATGGGTCAATTCTTTTTTTAATAGTGGTGCTTACTATCTCTGTGCTTCACTCACAGATGATTGCACCAGTACTTATTGTACCCTGTGGTCATTCCTATGAGAATAGTGGTTACTTTAAGTCACCAAATATATCCTAATCGTAATTAATTAAAAAAACTTTTCCCACAAAAATAAGTTTTTTCAAAGAAAAGTAAAGAACTCCATTAAACCAAAAATGAACGCAAATAAAATAAAATAATCTACCAAGCGTGAAACTGCCACAAATCAGCATCGACCAATAAATGAAACCAAAAACCAACAGAAATTACAATAAATAACCGAGTCAATCTAAAAACGAGCAGAAATTAACACGAGCAGGGCTCATAAAACCCCTATGTCTTCCAAGGCCCGGAAATTATTTGCACTTTACTGAAAAAATATAAATATTTTACTTTTATAACTTTAATAAATCATATAATATTAACATTTTGATTACTAAATATCAGTATATGTATATTAAACTGACAATGCACATTCATTTGTATTTTTTTCTGAGTATTTATTGTTTAGACCAGGGCACTTCGCATCGAAGGAGTTGGCGTAGGAACTTTGAAAAGGGCTCATTCGATTGAAAATAAAAAGGGCTAATGCCCTTTTTAATCGTCGAAAGTGATTAGAGAGCAACTAATCCCGCTCCCACGCCCACCTCCCGTTTATCCGTTATGTTTAAAAATTAAATGTTGCCTTAGGATTAAAATCAAAATGCAATGTGTTAACGCTAATTCCCAATAAGGCATCTCAGCAGTATCCCAAGAACGACTGAGGGTATTATGTTCAAACTGTCGGGGCTACTTCTGCTCTTAAAATTTACCCAAATCAAAATAGAGTAAGTGTATCCAAGCTATCAAAGAAAGTAAACAGATTTTTTTTGCGAACGGTATCAAGTTTTCTACTTCAGGTCAACTAGAGGAGGCATGAAACTAAATTTAACAATAGTATTTGTATCCAGATTTTTAAAAGGGTGTATGTTGTTAAATATTGCTGAAAACTTTTCTCCAGCATACAAATACCAGACCAAACTATGAAGTCTTAAAAAAACGAAAAGTATTATTTTCTTTTTCACTGAAAAGACTCTGTCAATATAAAACGAACAGAAATTAATGAAAAAAAAAAACTTTTCCACAAAATAAGTTTTCCGAAGAAAAGTAAAGAACTCCATTAAACCGAAAATGAGCGAAAATAAAAAAAAAAAACCTACCAAGCGTGAAACTACCACACATCAGCATCGATAAATAAATGAAAACTAAAACGAACAGAAATCATAGGCAGCGCAATCGTGCTGCCTAAGTAAAGAACGATGTTGGCACAATGTATTATTTATTTATTTTTATTTTTCTTAAGACCAGGGCACTTTGTTATCGAAGAAGTTGTCGTAGAAACATTGAAAAGGGCTCATTCGATTGAAATTGGAGTGGCTTGTGCCCCTTTTAATAGTCGAAAGTGATTGGAAGGTAAAACTAACACCCCTTCCACACCCAGCATTTCCCCAAACACATCCAATCAAAATTTTGAGTATCCATTTTGTTCAGCTAAGCTGATTTCCTGATAGAAATTATGTTTTGAGGAGGACACTCCCCCACAGCCCTCAGGGCAAGGGTTGTAAGTTATGCCCTGGGAGCATATAAGGTTTTTATAGAAAGCGTTGTCGTAGAAACTTCAAAAAAGGCTCATTCGATTGGAAATTCAGAGGGCTAGTGCCCTTCTTTATAATCGAAAGTATTTAGAGGGTAACTAACCCCCCTCTCACGCCCATATTTTCCCCAAACACGTCCAATCAAAATTTTGAGATATCCATTTTGTTCAACGTAGTTGAAAGTTCTGGAAATTAGGTTTTTTGAGGATGACACCCCCCCCCCACATTCCTCAGGACAAGGGTTGTAAGTTATGCCCTGGGGGTATATAAGGTTTTTATAGAAAGCATTGTCGTGGAAACTACAAACAGGGGTCATGTGATTAGAAATTAAATAGCTAGTGCCCATTTTACTAGTCAAAAGTGACTGGAAGGCAACTAACAACACCCTTCCACGCCCACTTTTTATCCAAACTCATCCAATCAAAAATTTGAGAGAGCAATTTTGCTCAAAGTAGTTGAAAGGTCCGGAAATTATATCATTGAGGATGAAACTCCCCCCACAGCCCTCAGGGTAAGGGCTGTAATTTATGCCCTGGGGCATAAAAGGTTTTTATTGAAAGCTTTGTCGTAAAAACTTGAAAAAGGGCTCATTCGATTGGAAATTCAAAGGGCTAGTGCCCTTTTTAATAGTCGAAAAGTGATTTGAGGGCAACTACTCCCCTCTCACGCTCACGTCTTCCCCAAACACAACCAATCAAAATTTTTAGGTAGCCATTTTGTTCAACACAATTAAAAGTTTTAGAAATTAGGTCTTTGAGGATGAAAACCCCCTCAGAACCCTTGGGGCAAGGGTTGTAAGTTATGCCCCGGGGCATATAAGGTTTTTATAGATAGTGATGTTGTAGAAACCTCAAAAAGAGCTCATTCGATTGGAAATTAGAAGGACTTGTGCCCTTTTTAAAATTTGCAAGTGATTGGAGCATAACTAACACCCATCTCATACCCAGCATTTCCCTAAACACAAATTTGAGATAGCCATTTTGTTCGACATAGTTAAAAAGTCCGGAAATTATGTTTTTGAGGATGACACTCCCCTCACAGCCCTCACGCAAAGGTTGTAAGTTATGCCCTGGGGCCATATAAGTTTTTTTTTTATAGAAAGCGTTGTCGTAGAAAATTCAAAAAGGAATCATTCGATTGGAAATTGAAATGGCTAGTGCCTTTTAATATTTGAAAGTGATTGGAGGGCAAGTACTCTTAGGCCCACCATTAACCCAAACACATCCAGGCAAAATTTGATATAACCATTTTGTTCAACGTAGTTGAAAGATTCGGAAATTATGTCATTGAGGATGACAACCCCCTCACAGCCTTCAGGGCAAGGGTTGCAAGTTATTCCCTGGGGCATATAAGTTCTTATAGAGAGAGTTGTCCTAAAAACTTCAAAAAGGGCTCATTCGATTGGTAATTGAAAGGGCTAGTGTCCTTTTTAATAGTCGGAAGTGATTGGAGGGCAACTAACCCCCCTCTCACGCCCACCATTTCCCCAAACACATCCAATCAAAATTTTGAGATAGCAATTTTCTTCAACGTGTTGAAAGTTCCGGAAATTGGGTCTTTGAGGATGACAGCCCTCCCCCAAGCCCTCAGGGCAAGGGTTGTAAGTTATGCCCTAGGGCCATGTAAAGTTTTTATTGAATGCGGCTGTAGAAACTTCAAAGAGAGCTCATTCGATTGGAAATTAAAATGGCTAGTGCCTTTTTTAATAGTTGAAAGTGATTGGAGATTAACTAACGCCCCTCTCACGACCACCATTTCCCCAAACACATACAATCAAAATTTTTTTTTGAGATAGCCGTTTTGTTTAAAGCAGTTGAAAGTTCTGGAAATTTGGTCTTTGAAGATGACAACCGTCTCGCAGCCCTTAGGGCAAGGGTTGTAATTTATGCCTTGGGGGCATATAAGGTGTTTATAGAAAGCGTTTTCGTAGAAACTCAAAAAGCGATCATTCGATTGGAAATTGAAAAGGCTAGTGCCCTTTTTAATAGTCGACAGTGATTGGAAGGCTTAAAATTTTTATAGTGAGGATCGATGTGGGTACAATGTATTATTATTACTATTTTTTTTTTTTTTTTTTGTTTAAACCAGGGCACCTCGTATCGAAGGAGTTGTCTTGAGGAACTTCGAAAAGGGCTCATTCGATTGAAATATAGAAAGGGTCAAAGCCCTTTTTGTTAGTCGACAGTGATTGGAGGGCAACTAGTCTCCCTCCCACGCCCACCCTCCCATTTGCCCATTATGTTTAAAAACTAAATTTTGCCTTAAGATTAAATCAAAATGCACTGTGTTAATGTTAATTCTCAATAAGCCATCTCAGCAGTATCCCAAGAACGACTGAGGGTATTATGTTTAAACTTTTGGGGCCCACTTCTGCTATTAAAACTTAACCTAATCAAAATAGCGTAAGTGTATCCAAGCTTTCAAAGAAAATGAACAGATTTTTTTTTTTTTTTTGCAAAATGGTATCAAGTTTTCTATTTCAGGTTAACTAGAGTAGGTATGAAACTAAATTAAACACTACTAATTTTGTCCAGATTTTTAAAGGGGTGTATGCTGTTAAAAATTGCTGAAAATTTTACTCCAGCATACAAATAGCCGGCCAAACTATAAAGTCTTAAAAGACGAAAATATTTAAAGTATTATGTTCATTTCCCCTGAAAAGACTATGTTAATATAAAACTAACAGAAATTAATTAAAAAAAACCTTTTCCACAAAATAAGTTTTCAAAGAAAAGTAAAGAAATCCATTAAACCAAAAATGAGCAAAAATAAAATCAAATAATCTACCAAGCGTGAAACTACCACACATCAGCATCGATAAATAAATGAAACCAAAAAACGAACAGAAATTACATTAAAAAAACCGAGTCAAACTCAAAACGAGCAGAAATTAACATGAGTAGGGCTGAATACCCCTATGCCTCCCCAGGACCAGAACATAACTTGCACTTAACTGACAAAAAACTACAAATGAATGTGCATTGTCAGTTTAATATAGATATTAAGAAAAAAAAACAAGTTTTTTAAACTGAAAGTAAGGAGCGACATTAAAACTTAAAACGAACAGAAATTATTCCGTATATTAAAGGGGCTGTCCACTCCTCAACGCCTCGCTCTTTACGCTAAAGTTTTTTTATTGTTTTAAAAAATAAAGTTGTGAGACAGAGTCAAACTTTAGCGTAAAGAGTGAGGCGTTGAGGAATAATTTCTGTTCGTTTTAATTTAATGTCGCTCCTGTACTGTGGGGAGTGGGGACAGCCCCTTTCATATACGGAATAATTTTCTGTTCGTTTTAAGTTTTTAATGTCGCTCCTTACTTTCAGTTTAAAAAAACTTGTTTTTTTTTCTTTAATTTCTGATCGTTTTTTAGTTAATGCAGCTTTTATTTGCATAAAAATTTTACTTTTCTTTTGCTAAATGGATTTTCTTTACAAATTAACTTAACGTAACTAACTTCTATATTCGTATATTTTTCTTCTGGCAAAAAAATACAAAGTTGCAGATTTTTGCAGATATGAGCTTGAAACCTATGTGATAGGGTTTTCTGATACGCTGAATCTGACGGTGTGATTTTCATTAAAATTCTTTCACTTGTAGGGGATGTTTCCCCCCTCTTTAAAAAATCGAGTAAATTTTCTCAGGCTTGTAGCCTTTGATGAGTAATACTAAACTTAATAAAATTTATATATTTAGGATCAGCATTATAAACACATTCTTTTGATACATTTATTGACATCAAAATTCCGTTTTTAAAAGTTTCGATTACTATTGAGCCGTATCGCTTGTTTTTTTATTGTTTTTTTTATTACGTATATGTTATTACGTATATGAAGGGGTTCTCCCCTTAGTCAATACCATGCTCTTTACGTTAAAAGTAAAAAAAAAATTTGATTCACAAACCCCTGAATCACAAAGGCAGTTTTATTAGAATAGATAGCTCTTTTGAAAGCACCAAAAAAACTGTAGCGTAAAGAGCGAGGTATTGACTTGGGGAGAACCCCCTCACATACGTTATAATTTCTGTTCGTTTTAAGTTCTAATATTCCTTCTTACATTTCAGTTGAAAAAAACTTGTTTTTTTTTATTTAATTTCTGATCGTTTTTTAAATAATGCTTGGAAATCCAACGCCCCCTTCATAGAAATGTCTCTTACCCCAAAGAAACATCCTCCACGGAAATATTCTCCAGAGTAACCCCCTCCTCTAGCCCCCCCCCCCCCTCCAGAAAAAATCCTTCCTGAAAATGGTTGTATACTTCCCAATAACCAATAAATAATGCTGGCAAGTCCGGCGCTCCCTTCATGGCAATTTCCCTTCCCCCATGAAAACTTCCATCATGAACAGATCCTCCAACATAACCACCGACCCACCCTTCCCTTCCACTACCAGAAAAAAAACCTCCTGAAAACTTCTGTATGCTTCCCAATAACCAATACTATATGTTAACATTGGGTAAAGTTCATAACTTTTAGCCCTCCCTCTGGGAACTTCGGGGGATTAAGTCACCCTAAAAGATATTTATCATATTTTCAACCATGCTGAACGAAATGGCTATCTCAAAATTTTGATCGGGTAACTTTGGGAAAAAAATAAGCGTGGGAGGGGGCCTAGTTGCCCTCCATTTTTTTTGGTCACTTAAAAAGGGCACTAGAACTTTTAGTTTTCCGTTCCAATGAAACCTCCCACGATATTCTAGGACCACTGGGTCGATACGATCACCCCTGGAAAAAAAACAAAAAAAAAAACAAATAAACACGCATCCGTGATCTTTCTTCTCTGGCAAAAAAAATGTAAAATTCCACATTTTTGTAGATAGGACCTTGAAAAATCTACAGTAGGGTTCTCTGATACGCTAAATATGATGGTGTGATTTTCATTAAGGTTCTATAACTTTTTAGGGTGTCTTTCCCCCTTTTTTTGAAAATCAGCCAAATTTTCTCAGGCGCGTAACTTTTGATGGGTAGAACTAAACTTGATGAAAGTTATATATTTGAAATCAGCATTGAAATCTGATTCTTTTGATATATCTTTTGGTATCAAAAACCCGTTTCTAGAATTTCGGTTACCATTGAGCCGGGTCGCTCCTTACTTACAGTTCGTTACCACGAACTGTTTGATACTGATATTTAGTAATCAAAATGTTAGTATTATTTGATTTATTAAAGTTATAAAGGTAAAAACATTTATATTTTTTCAGTAAAGGGCAAATTATGTTCTGGCCTTGGGAAGGCATAGGAGTTTTGAGCCCAACTCATGTTAATTTCTGCTAGTTATAAGTTTGACTCGGTATTTGCATACCTGCACACCTGCATAAATAGTAGTATCCTCCATAAGATATAGCCTGCTACTTCAGACAACCAGTTTCATAGGATTATTCCACCCATCTTCTTATATAGTCAATTTCAGCCTCTTCGATTTCAAACTAAAATTTTTCTTAAGATTTCCTCTCGAATTCTCATTCTGGGGTCTTTCAATATCAAAACTTCTAGGAACGTATTTACCTTTCCTAAATTTCAGCGTTTGATTAGCTCTAGATGCTACCAGACGACGGTCTTTGAATAACAGCCCTCCAATAAACCCTAATATCTTGCATCGGTCCTGCCAGTCTTTGACTTGGAACAACATAATCAATAAGGTCTTACAATCATCCATCCTGACGCTACTATGAGGTCAAGCGAGCGAGGGTTCCTTTCGGGAATGGGGACGGAGCAAGGAGCTAATGACAGAGCAGAGACCCCTAACCATCTGAGAACACCGGAACAGCTCCAGTCTTTTATACCCAGCCTATCCTTCGTTAAAGCATACGTCAGGGCAACCATTTTATGGCTAATTAAAAACTAGAACTCAAATATTATGAATGCAAAAATTTTTGATGTGATTGACGTTAAATTTCTCTTCTTTGCGGTTTTTATCGTTTTGTCATAATTAGTCAGAGTGGTTTCAGAAATTATATACGCGTTGCATAAACGGTGTTTTTGGGCGATGTTTTTCATTAGCATAAAATATACCTTGAGAACGACCCATATTATGGATTTAGCCCAAACTCCAGGGGTGAAGAGAGATCAGAGATGAATTTCAAACTCCTCTCCCACCAAATCTACTTTTCTATTTATTCGAAGGCTCACAGTCACTTAGACACGTGCGGATGAAAACACACTATGGAGGCTTCAGGCCCACCTACACTTCCATTCATCTCCACAAAGATCCAAACAGCTAATTTTCATCAAGCCTCAAATTAATGAACTTAGTTAAAGGAGCTTTAAAACTATTTATAGTTTAAATCTTTATTTTGTATTGGCCGTGTGCAACCTTAGGAACAGGCACGTATTTGTCGGGATTACTTCCTCTAAACTAGAAAGCTCAGTTTATAGGTTTTGATAATTTTAAGTCAAATGGCTATCAGAGTTTTTCCTCTATTAGCATCAAGTATTATGGAGAAAGGTCATACAAATTTTGTAAAGACTCAAAAAATTCGTTTTCGTGCAAAATATTGAACTTCGATGACTTATTTTAAAGAGTGGCCTGGGAAAAAAGTGGTAACAACATTGTTTGCTCTTTACTAGGTTCCAGTAAAAAAGAAATGTGATATACTATTTTAAAGATCTGACGTTCAACTAGCCAAATATGTAAACAAAAGTAAAACCGTATATATTCAGTTGCTTTCTCGGTGTGAATTAATGAGATTAATTTCTGTTTTTTTAAACAATATTTAACTAACGGAGTAATATCAGTGACAAAAATAAGTAAAAAATAATAATGAAATCCATCGCAACATATCCAATAAAAAAAAGAAGAACTTAGGGTAAAAAATAATACAAATAAGTTAGGTTGAGTATTTTTTTTTAAAAACAACTTAATTTTCAATGAACATACTTACTTTGTTGGCAATTCCTTAAAAACATCCCTAGTTTTAGTGTAAAAAAGGCAAAACGTTAATTCAAAAACCCCCTGTATAACCCTTATTCTACCTACCAAGAAGTATCTCAGGGATGACACCTGACATATGCGCATAAGTGGAAACTGAGAATTTGAAAAAAGTAGAATTTATTAAGCAGATCTGTAAAAGGGAAATTACCAGAACTGTCTCCGGATTTAAAAGTGAAAAAAAAATTACTACATATTCCATACAGCTGTGGTAGTATTTTTCCCCCAGTGGTTACTTGGTACATTCTTCTTTGTTAATAAAGTATAAGAAGATGGTAAGAATATTTTGGAGAGGACTCCCAGAACCCGGGATATTCTAGAGTTTGTATCAAAAACGGAGGGACTCACATGTCCGAAGGCCTACCCACCCCACGTGGTGGCTTGGGCCCAGTAGTTCAAATTTAAATCATATTCTTTAAAACTTCTAGCTTTTATATGTATTGCTAGCTTTTAAAACTTCTAGCTTTTATGTGTATTTGAAATTAATAATTTTCTTACTTTGTTGGCTCCAGTAGGATCGTGGCAATGACCAATCAAGACATGTCCTTTATTGTGTAGCTGACCGTAAAATCTTGGATTTACTGAGAAAGATAGGGCCGGCTCAATCATATCTCCTAAGATATCAATCCCTGTCTCTCAGCATCTAATCTGACTTCAGTGCCATCAGTCTGCAAACAGATCATAATGAATAAACCAGAACATCATTTGAGGCCATGGAAGAGATGGCCGTTCTGTATTTCACGACTTAAAAAATACTATGTAACGATGTGTTCTATCAAATGGTTTTAATAACCATTTCATACTTAACTTAGCTTTCAACCAGGCATATACTCAAGGATTTGTTTTAGAAAAGAAGAAGAAGGGAGGCTTAAAATATGAGTAAGCCATATAGAACATTTAAGAGATTTTAAATGGGTTCAAAAAGTCTCCTTGTTTGTGCGTACCTCTCTTAAGGTCTAAGATTTAAAAATGCCGCCATAATAAAGACTATATAACGACACGTTCATACTTATTCTAGCTTCCAACTAGGCACACACACAAGGATTTGTTTCTAAAAGGGGGGGGGGGCTTAAAATGATAACCATGAAGATAATACAAGAAGTTGTATAGCAAAACGTAAAAAAAAACGATATTTTGAAGGGGTCTAGAGTATCTTCATGTGTGCGTACCTTTCTTAAGGTTTAAAATTTTAAAATTTAATAAATAAAATGAAGTAGGAAGCATAAAACTTTAAAACTAGGGTAAGTGACTTTTGACCTAAGATATTTTGTTTGTATTACACTTATATTACAAAAACATAAAAATACCGAGATTTCGACTAGAGCGTGGGCTCTGGAACTAAATTCACTCCCGACTCTTAAAATTTCGGGGACAAGACTTTGAATTTTGGGAATTTTGGTGGAAAGATACAAAATGAAATTTCATCGTGAAAAATTGGCAATCCAAATTGGTTTTTGGCTTCATTTTCAGGCTCAAGCAGGGCTGGGATCCGCGTAGTAAATCAAGTGTTTTTACAAAATTGGTTGTAGAGCCAAAGCACGGAATTGGAATTCCTCACTGGAAACGCTTATTGCTGATATTGCGGTAAAAACTTAAAAATTGCTTTCAAAGTAAAAAAGATGGCTTAAATATAGTTTGGCACTCTGTTGCTTAAGCTTTACCACTACGTTATTTTTGTTACTTTATTCTTTTAGCCCCAAAAACGAGGCTTCTATGTCACTTATTTTCAGAAAGACGGCAAAAATAAAGCATAGAAAGGCGATAATCGCATGCAGAGCAATTATATCTGCAATGATTTCTCTGAATTAATGAATATTCGTAGGTAAGCGCGCATGAACTTACACCTGAAATTAAATAAAAAAACAACAAGCATTTTCAACTGAAAGTAAGGAACAACATTAAAACTTAAAACAAACAGAAATTATATATCAAACAGTTCGTGGTGGTAACGATATCAAACAGTTCGTGGTAACGAACTGTAAGTAAGGAGCGACCCGGCTCAATGGTAACCGAAACTCTAGAAAACGGTATTTTGATACAAATAGATACATCAAAAGAATCAGATTTTAATGCTGATTTCAAATATGTAAGTTTCATTAAGTTTAATAGTACCCATCAAACGTTAGGCGCCTGAGAAAATTTGGCTGATTTTTGAAAAAAGGAGGAAAGACCCCCTAAAAGTTATAGAACCTTAATGAAAATCACACCATCATATTCAGCGTATCAGAGAACCCTACTGTAGAGGTTTCAAGCTCCCATCTACAAAAATGTGGAATTTTGCATTTTTTGCCAGAAGAAAGATCACGGGTGCGTGTTTATTTGTTTTTTTTTTTTTTTTTTTTTTTTTTTTTTTCCAGGGGTGATCGTATCGACCCAGTTGTCCTAGAATATCGTGGGAGGGCTCATTGGAATGGAAATTAAAAGTTCTAGTGCCCTTTTTTAAGTGACCAAAAAAAAATGGAGGGCAACTAGGCCCCCTCCCACGCTCATTTTTTCCCAAAGTCACCTGATCAAAATTTTGAGATAGCCATTTTGTTCAGCATGTTCGAAAATATAATAAGTATGTCTTTTAGGATGACTTAATCCCCCAAAAATTCCCGGGGGGAGGGCTGAAAGTTATGAACTTTACCCAATGTTAACATATAGTATTGGTTATTTGGAAGTATACAGACGTTTTCAGGGAAGATTTTTCCTGGTAGTGGGGGGGGGGTTCGGGGGCTATGTGGGAGGATCTTTCCATGAAGGAAGTTTTCATGGGGGAAGGGACATTGCTATGAAGGGGACGCCGGACTTCCCAGCATTATTTAAAGCAAGATCAGAAATTTAATATAAAAAAACAACTATTTCAACTGCAATAGCAGCAACATCGAAACTTCAAAACGAACAGAAAAATTACATATATGATTGGGTTCACCCCCGTAGTCAATACCTCGCTCCTCTTTAAGCCAAAGATTTTTTAGTACTTTCATAAGAGCTATTTATTCTAATTAACGGCCTTTGTGATTAAGCGGTCATTTTTAAAGAATTGGAACAAAATTCGAACTTTCGCTTAAAGAGCAAGGTATTGACTGGGGGGCGAACCCCCTAATAAACAAATTAAAAATATATGAATATAGAAGTTCGTTACGTAAGTTAATTCGTAAGTTACGTATATTTATTACTAATAAAAAACGTTCGTAAATATAATTAAACAAGTTTTCGAGAAAGCCATTTAACTAAATAAAAGTAAATTAATATGAAAATTTTGTTTTAATTATTCATGTACGGTGAGCCAAGATCAAAACCTGCATTTATTCAAAAACGTTCAAAAAATTAAATAAAAAAAAACAAGTTTTTAAACTGAAAGTAAGGAGCGACAATAAAACTTAAAACGAACAGAAATTATTCCGTATATGAAAGGGGCTGTCCCCTCCTCAACGCCTCGCTCTTTACGCTAAAGTTTGACTCTGTCTCACAACTTTATTTTTTTAAAACAATAAAAAAACTTTAGCGTAAAGAGCGAGGCGTTGAGGAGGGGACAGCCCCTTTCATATACGGAATAATTTCTGTTCGTTTTAAGTTTTATTGTCGCTCCTTACTTTCAGTTTAAAAAACTTGTTTTTTTATTTAATATATATATGAGGAGGGTTGTTCCCTCTTCAACAACCAACTCTTCCACGGTAAAGTGTCTTAGAATTTATAAAAAGAAAACTTTTTACTACTCTTCTAACAAAATGACCCTTGCGTTTACAAGTCCTTTTTAAGGAACTGGAACTAAATTCAAACTTTAGCCTAAAGAGCGAGGTGTTGAAGAGGGGGCAACTCCCTTTAAATATAGTATAATTGCTGTTTGTTTTACATAATAATATTGCTCCTTACTTTCAGTCGGAAAATTTTTTTTTTTTTTTCAATTTAATCTGATGGTTTTTAAATAATGCCAGGAAATCTGACTCCACTTTCACGAAAAAATTTCCCTCTCCACCAGAAAATCGTCCAAAAAAATTCAATCCCGGTGAAAATTTACCTCGGACATTTACCCTTAACGTCTCCACGCGTAAAATTGAGTCAGCAAAGAGAAAGTTAAGATAAAAAAATAATTTCGTTTAGGTTACATTAATTTTATCAACACGTGAAAAGGGTCTATATTTCAATTATATACGTCTGGTTTTTATGCATAATAACACAATAGACGAAAACTAATGAACACGAGAGTAGTGACAAAGTTGTGGCAAGTAAAGTAATATTTGCTAGAGTTGGATAGTCACTAGTGATTAATCATTAGGGGTGGCAACGTGATTGAATGATTTTCGGGGAAAATTTTGGGAATTCTGGGAACCAAATTTTTTTCGGGGAGACACTAACTTTCGGTAAAATCTCCAAACTTCAGGGGTAGTGGAAACCCTGCAAAGGGGTCTCCTTAAAACTTGCGTTCACTTACATGCTTCTATTGCTAGGTCGATAAAATAAAAGTTCAAAATAGGGCTAACATCCTCTTTAATAGACAGTGTATAGAAATTCACAAAATACCAGATATTTCGGTCTCATATACAGTGACCGTCATCAGTAGTTTTACTGGTGATGACGGTCACTGTATATGTGACCGAAATATCTGGTTATTTTTGTGAATTTCTATACAGTATCTATTAAAATGGATGTTATCCCTATTTTGAACTTTTATTTTATCGTCATGGAAAGGCAGTGTGCTCTTCGAAATTATATACGTCATATTGCCAGGTCTTTAGGAAATAGATTATTTTAAGAAGTATTATTTTAAAATAAAAAGTAAATGTCGGAAATAATGTAAATTAAACTACCAAAATTAGGAAACTTGGCTTTTGGCTCAAGAGAGTGAATTTGTAGTTTTGATGCAGTTAACTACCCTGAGTTCGAACGTGTAAACTTAACTTTATTCTTACCAACACTTTTGCGTAATTTTAGTTTCATTTTTCAATAGTTTCCCTGCTCAGTTTCGAAGAACGTGATCAGATCATTTCTAGCAGCCTTTATTTTTGTCAGGTGACTTTTCATGGCTTCAAGTCGAATTTTAGACATTACTCAGGGAGCCACCCGCTGAAAATGTGACTGATAGGTGATCAGTGAGCAGCGAGAAGGTTTGACAACATAATGTGGGATAATCGACAGCACTAACTACGAATTTGGTAGTTATATACTCGGCCAAGGGGTACTAGTCTTCGAGATAAAAAAACAAACAACACATTTTTATGCATTTAAAAATAAGTTTCTCAAAAACTTTCGACGAAAATAACACAGCCTGATTTTGATCTCAATGATTTTGAGTCCCATGTTGCGGTTGGGTATACTGTTCTACGCGATTGGGCTCATCACTAATGACCTTGAAAGTTGCAATTCTATTGTTTTCTTTTGTCAACAAAAAAAAGAAGTAAATCGCTCTAATATTCAAGTAATCAGCGAGTAGTGGATAGTTATAGTTTGAAATTAGAAAATAACGCTATATGCTCACAAGTACACATATAAACTCAGGAATTCACGTATATGGCCTTGAAGATAAATATCTTTTCATACCTAAGCATAAGTATTAATAATATGAACAGTAAAACTGGTATACTCTACTGATAACAACTGCTTCTAATATGTGTAATGCACATGTTAAAAATAATTTTTTGAAGACGATAGCTCAGCATATCAAACTTATCCATCTTCGAACTATAGCCAGAAGAAGCATTTATGCATTGCCTGCGTCCAGAGCCACAAAATGAGTCGTAAGATTTAAGAAAAGACACAAGCTAGTCTTTGACCTTTAATAATAATCTTTAATCCCTAAATGAAATTACTAATAACATGAGCAAAAACGGCTGATATGTACTGATCGTTTAATACACTTATTAAAAAAACAAAGTTTAGAAAAAAATAGCTCAGCATATGAAACTAATCTATCTGAGTTCGAATTGAAGCCAGAAGGAAGGTTCATACATTTTCCCTTACATAAAAAAAAAAAAAAAAAATCAAATCAGAAGGGCATTTAATTTTTCACAAATTAAATATTCAAGTATATGAGCTTGAAGCAAAGGCTTAAGTGAAATTAATAACATCAATAAAATAGACTAGAATGCTCTTCCAATAGCAGCTGCTAGCTACTTTGTTTAATGTACTTATTAACAACCAACATTTAAAAGATACTAGCTCAGAATATACAATTTTTCCATTTGATTCTAAATTATAGATAGTGGATAATTAGGGATATAAAAGAATTAATAGTAGAGAATAGAAGAATCACTAGAAACATGTTCCACCAGAGCCACAAAGTAAATCACAAGATCGACCTCCTGCACATGAACATTAATTTAACACAGCGCTTGCACAAGCACTACTTAGGGATTACACTATTTGGGAGTGCCTTAAGGATGGACGTTTGTGGACATGGACATAACTGGCCTAGCCTCACCATCCTGAAATGTCAATTAAAACTGTGGGGGACCTAGAAACTGCAGCTTTGATCAGTTCACTTGTAAAAAAAATGTCCGACTGGAGGTAAACGCGCTTAAAATGCCACTCAAATGCAGCGTTAAATAGTGGCAGATATTTGATCTCACGTTTTCCGAGATATAATGTATTCGTAAGTCGTCAAGAGAGGTAAAGAGGTGTGGATCTTTAACCTATTTAGCGACAATGACTTTCTTGCAAATAAAAGAAAGTGTTCTTGCATAAAAGGATCAAAATTTAGCATCTTTATCTGTTTCACAAGCAAAGTGATCGGTTCCTGAAATCCCGATTTCTCAACTGCCTCAGTTACACTCTTTTTCTTTAAAGAACATAAAACCAACGTTATCACAGCCCCAAAAATAGTATCAAAAAGGTAGATTGAAAAAAATTATATGGTAAATTCCAAAAGTGAAACTGAATCTCCATGTCATCAGAAAAAATGTTTTGGCCTTTCACGATTCCAGTGCTAGCCTGTCTAAGACACAGTTTAAAATAATACAGCCAAGGAACAACAATGTCCATGCCATTTGCATCGAAATATACAATATTAATACCCCTCTTCAAGCACTCCGCGTATGCTACAGAGTTCAAGTATCCATCTCTTCATGGATACTCAAATGCTGTTCAAAGTCCAAATCAATGCCTCCACTTTTACTGAGTGCCACTATTTTCATTCAATCTTGAGAACTTCTAAAGAGTTAGGCAGCTAGATCTGATCAAAGAACATGGACATGGTCTTCGAATTTGTCAGTGGAAGTTTAACCAATATCGCCTTTGTCTTTTGATTTGATCTTATAGGGTTCTATTCTTATAGATTTGACTGTTTACCTATAGATACTGCAAATTTTATGCAGAATCCTCGCTGATCGGGGCAATTACCAAACTCTGTCAAGAAGATCAAATAGTGTTCTTCGCAACCACATGCAAATATTTCATCATATCTTTCTGCAAGGACATGCATTTCTTCAACGACACCGTTAAAATACCAAAAAGTAGAAAATGTTCGTTTTCTGTAGCTCTCAGTGGCTGCCAATAAGTTCGTGGGTTGCTTTTGAGGTTCGGAATCCAGTCTATAAGCCTTGAGTGAGTCGACTCACTACTATTCTCGACGTTAATGGGCTACTCATTTAAACTTTCTTTTTTTTTCAAAAAATCCTTAAGAGCAGACTTGGTTCATGACCAAAGTAAAGATTTCCCAGAAATGACACTCTCGAGTAGAGAAGGTAAATGTGACAGAATTATATGAGAAAGTAGAAGTTTTTAGATGATGAAGTCCCGTGTCGCCAGAAATGTGAACACTTACCAATATCCTTTTGACAGTTTGAAGTCCATCATTGATTAGACTATATACGGCAGTAGAAGTCCAGGTTTTCCTTTCCTGCTTCGCCTGCTCATAATTCATAACAATCATGAAAGCAAAAGCAGCTTTGCATCCGCCCAAGTAGCGCTCAAGCACTCTATTTCCAATAGCTGACCAATTAAGAAGACTGTCAGGAATTCCACTATTGGCTTTCTCAAGACTATAAATACTAAACAAATTCTCATCACTGCATCGAAAAATATTGAGCCTTAGTCCATGAGCAGACTTGAGTTAATCAATAGCTCTCTGCTGCCACGTGATGAAGGAAGGGTTGTCTTTGTGATAAGTGGTGTTAAGGTCACTTTGAGGTACGATACCCAACGTCTAACTGAATGTAGCTGAGACGGAGGCACAAATAGGAAGAGTTAAAGTCAAACCCATTCGATGCAATCCATGTCATTTTATCCCCCGTCTGCGAGTCCAAATTGATAATCGGTTCTATCGCCTTATCATAGGATATACAGACAATTGAATTTGTTATTTTGTCTCTTCACATTGAAAAGTTCATTGAAGTAGCCTGATGTACCCCTGGGGTAAGACCTGCATTTCTGCCCAATGCTCAATCCAGCAAGTCAGGGTCCAAACAAGTAAACTCCACAAAGGAATCTATTGCTTCGAAGAAGGTTTTCAATTAAGTTAAGTCACAGAGGTCAATCAGAACAGGTGCCTTCGCATTGGATAGATGTCTATGCTCATCCGAGCTAAAAAAAAAAAAAAAATAGGTAGCTTTGCTTTTTAACTAATAGTTAAAAATGAAATGGGTTAGATAATATCTAGATCTCTCATTTTATAAGAAAATCTTTGGCTGTAGAATCCTATAATAAAAAATGCACCTTTTCAAGGTAAATTTTCAATATGGATCAAGATTATTCCCAAAACGCTCCAAATTTTCTAATCTTTTTTTTGTCAAATTAGGCTTTACAAAGAACAACAAAAGATCAAATCCCATTTTGAAAAAAGAATGTTTATTGCTATTTAATTTTCTTTGATTGAAGCATTTATTGAGTGATTTTGGAGCAGTTATTGTTTTTTTATTGATTTTGCGTGAATTTTTGTCAGTTGTGGCGGGTTTTTAGGGGATTCGAAGAAATTAGGGGGTATTTTTAGGAAATCTTGCATATAGTGTAGACTGTATAACATTAATTTTCACGTTCAGCATGATTTATTACATCAGATTGCATCCTCAAACCTTCAGCTGCTTGCTGATCACCTAAAACCTTAAATATCGACATTTGCCTCGCGTGGCTTGCTAACTACATTTCAGACGCGTCCCTATGTAATAACCATGAGTGATGGGGAAATCTGTAGCCAAAAATATTAGCTTCTAATTTACAAAGAGGAAAAAACAAAATATTGCTTAGTGGAGTTCTAACACGCAGTTTCTTACGGTAAATTCGAAAATAGTCTTAGACTTCCGTCATACCTGTAGTATTGAGGTAACCTTTTTGATATTTCATCTTAATTTTTGTTGTTTCGTAAAAAAGTTCACAATCTGAACTTACATTTTGAGCTAAGTAAGCACAACTACTCAAGGAAAATTTCCTTGGGTTGTTAATTTTATGTATATGTACGTTTGTCCGTACACACTTAAATGGTGTATCGTAAATCAACAGCATACTAAAATGTCATAAATCAAGATTACACTGTGCATTAAGTTGTTGAAAATAAGAAACAAAGTAAAAAGTAAAGATCATCAAAAAAACGTTGGACAATAAAAAACTGTAGCAAAACCTTGCAATAAAAATAGCATGAAAATACATGCCAACCTAAATAGGATTTTCAAAATGTTGGGTCCTTGTTTTACCTCAGGCCTTTCAGCTTTTTGTTAAGGATTCCAGACAGCACATAGGCCATCTCTACTTTATCAGCAAATTATACTTTTTGAAAAAAAATCAGCTTATAAATACTCTTACTTTTCTGGCAATTCCTCTATGAATAGCATCTCTAATTCTGTCTCTCCAGCCTTCCATGTCCATTATTCTATAATTTTCATTGGGTTCTGGTAGCTCCATATCCTAAAATTGTTTGAATTAGCAACTAAAGCAACTTATTAGCAACTACTAGCAACAATGGTTCTAATAATTAGCGTTCTTATTTGGTCCAGTTCAATCTATAAGATCTTCATGTAACACCGTTATTGGGTACCATGCACTCTCCTACAGATCAGGTAAGAAAGCGGGAATTTGGTCAGGATGGTTCTGGGAGGTGGGCAGTTTAATTAAGAAAGAGGAAAAGTTGAAGAAGATATGCTAGATGGCTGTCAGAGAAGTTATCAAAGGCCAGTTTTAGAAAACAATATGCTCTGCAAAAGATGTGGTTCGTTTCCACATTGCAAATATATAACGACAGAAAGAGGAATACTTCAAGACTAATTCCTAAGTATGAAGGACGATAGACATAGGTGAAGGGGATCGGATATACATGGATGAAGATAATCAGAGAGACGTGAAGGAAAAGACGCGTCTAGAGAAAGATGAAGATGACAAGACTAATTTCTAAGTATGAAGGACGATAGACATAGGTGAAGGTGACCGGATATACGTGGATGAAGATAATCGGAGAGACGTGAGGGACAATAGACGTCTAGAGAAAGATGAAGATGACAAGACTAATTTGTAAGTATGAAGGACAAAATACATAGGTGAAGGTGACGGATATACGTGGATGAGGATAATCAGAGAGACGTGAAGGACTATAGATGTCTAGAGGAAACTGAAGATGACAAGATCGTGTTTCTTGGATGAAGGACAATAGACATGGATGATAGTGATCGGATAAACGTGGAGACGTGAAGGACAATACATGAAAAGATAAATGTAAAGTTGATTAGACCACGTTCTAAAGACGAGGGACAAAATTGTGCTCTCAGGAAATCCATCTTTGGCTTCAAGAAGAGCAGGCCTTCTCTGAATGGGGTTTTAAGTAGGAATTGGAAACATTTTGGAACTTCATTCGAAGAGTGAAAAAGGGTATCTTTGAATAGTTCGGAAGGAACACGAAGATGGCCTCAGGCAGCTTAGTGCTACAGTGAGTTGTTAGCACTAGCAGTGGTACTGTTAGCAGTAATAGTAGCAGTAACAGTAGTACATGAAGGAACTAGGAATAATGAGAGAAATTTAAAATAATTAAGGGCTTCAAATTTTCAATTCTACCACTCCCGTCACATATATGTCTGATTCTGATCCGTATGCATGAGCTTACAAGGGTAGAGTTAACAGAACTTGGTTGGTACGTGAACATTTCATAGGTGATAATTCTGGTGAAAACTAGTTTTGGGGTTTCTCCAGAGTAAATTTTTGAGCTTCAAAGAATAATATAACACAAGAAATCTTCCAAAACTGTATTTAAAAGATATTATAAAAGGGAGTAGTTCTTGACACAGTCACGACTCGAAAGGTCATTCCCTTCCAATGGTACTGCGCCCCAAGCAAGTCGTCTATCCAACCATTTACAATATTTTGTATCTTGCACCATATTCTAAAAATAAACTATTGCATGACGCCAGAGGTTCCCCATTTTTTGGCACTCGTTAGAACGGCGTGTTTACTGCCAAATTTGGCACACACTTGGAAAACATCTATTTCCAAGGGACATTCGCTTTCAAGGTATTTTTAGCAATAAAAGGGGAAATGCGTGTTTAAATTATGTAAACACATAGGACGCGTCCCAAACAATAAATCTTAAAAACACAGACATTGTAAATAAAAACAAATTGACAAGCAATAAAACATAAAAAAAAGAACTATAGAACACGACAAAAATAAAAGATGAAAATACCATATAATATTATACGCAAAAAGAACCATCTATTATAGAAAAATCAGGGCTTCTAGCCTGCAACCCTGAAGGGTAGGGGATAAGGTCAATATTAGATTTAATTTAAGAAATATTAAGAACTGCTAAGGAAAGTACATATTTCATTGAGAACATGTTAGATTTTCATCTCTTCCATGGGAAAAATTCCTTAATGTCCCCACCCTAACTTTTAAACTGTAGTTCAACCCACAATGACATTATATGACCCCCCCAACCCTAACAAGAATTTCTTCAGGAATTTCCTACTAAAATTATGGTTCTAAATCCGAGTTCTGCAACCCGGCCATATCATGATGCCCCACAAAACACCCCATACTGCCATGGCATTTCATCCATGTGACATGCATGGGCGTAGGCAGCATTAGGCAGCATATTGTCTAGGGGGCAGTTGATAGTGTGATGGAGTTTTATCAACTGCTTTTTCCAAACCATCTGCTTTTTCAGCCATATCTAATGTAAATTTGAAGGTCTAGGGGGGCAGCTGCCCCCTGCCCCCCTCCCTACGCCATGGTGACACCCCCATCATCCCCTGGGTGACCTGATATTAGTGATACATTTAAAATGTATAAATGTAATTGTAAATGTAAATGTAAATGTAATTGTTAGATTTAACTCCCCTCTAGCGAAAAAAAAAATTCATTTAACACCTCCCCGCCTTATCTTTGAGCTCTAGAGTATACTAGTCAATGACAATGCATACCACCTTGGTAAATTATGGATGATATTAAACACCCCCATGACATCTTTACATCTCCCCAAAGAAATCTTTCAGGCATTTCCTAATAAAAATTATAGTTCTAAATCCCGTGATTCTAGTTTTTGCAACCCAAGCCAATCCTAATGCCCCAAAAAACACTCCACATTGCCATGGCATTTCACCCATGTGACACAACCCTCCCCCCATCCCCTGGGTGACCTGAAACTAGTGAAATTCCCATTTTGTGGCAGTCGTTGCAATGATGCGTTACTCCCGAATTTGATAGACTCCGGGGTACATTTGCTTTCAAGATATTAATAAAGGGAAATGCGTGTCTTACTCGTAATAAAGACTACATCTTAAAAACACAGACAATGTAAATCAACAAATTGACAAGCAATAAAACATAAAAAAGACAGCTAAAAAACACGACAAAAAATAAAAGATGAAAATGTCATATTATCACATACACAAAAAGAACCATCTACAATAGAAAACCGAGAGGCTTCTAGCCTGAAACCCCAGAGGGTAGGGGAGGAGGGAGTGATATTAGATGGAATTTAAGATATACTAAGAGCTTTTCAGGAAATACCGCTTTTTCATTAAGATATATTAATGGATATTTCACAATATCCTAACAATATTTTCCAGCTCCCACCTAGTAGCCTTCATTTTCAGAGGGCGCATTGATAATAGATGTAGTTTTTAAGCCTTATTTTAACTTAAAAGTATAAAGAACAACATGCGTAATTTAAGGAAAGACGAAGGGAGAGGACTCCAGGGAAGGGGGACCGTCTCTGGGGGAGGGGAGCCGTTTTCTCCGTCACCAGCTCAACACTGTTTTTTTTTTTATCGTTAGCAAAGTGGTAATTGTCGAGCATACATTTATTTTTATCCAGCCTCCAACCACTAAGGTACAGACCTGCTCACTGCTCACCTCCGAGAAAGAGTCTAGGCCCCCTAGCGGTTTTTCTTAGCCCGACGCACTCCCTGAGCACATTTTTTCAGCAAAGATATCAAAATGCGCAAAGGATGGAAATTCTTGTTCCCGCCCATCCCGTGCGCTGGGGGAGACTTTTGTCAGTATCGTCTCATTCCAGGGACGGAACCAGACCATCCCGCACGATGCAGTGGAGTTTGCTCAATGTTTTCCCATTCCGAGGGGGTTTTTCTTAACACTAACAAATTGTCTCATCGAAGTAACAAGATTCTTATTAATACTAACAAACTTTTACTTAACACTAACAGATTTTCTCTTGTAAGTATCAACTTTTTTTCCTTAAAACTAACATTATTTTACTTAACAAACTCAAATTTCTCTTAGAAATAACATTTTTCGTTACTGATAAAGCGTTTTCTGTTCGAAACTAGCAAGTTTTCTGTCAAAGATACCAAATTTTCTTAGAAGTAAAAACTTTTTCGTTTATGATAAAAAAGTTTTCTGCCAGAAGTAGCAAGTTTTCCTTAACACTAACAAATCTTCTCGTCGAAGCAACAACTTTTTCCCCTTAATAGTAACAAACTTTTACTAAACACACTCAAATTTTTCTTAGAAGTAACAGTTTTTTTTCTTAGGAGTAAAAAATTTCTTCTAATAGCACCAAGTTTTCCATCAAAGTTACCAAATTTGTCATAGAATTAACAATTTTTTGTCAATGATAACAAGTTATCTGTTAGAAGTAACAAGTTTTTTGGTCAAACATACCAATTTTTTCTTAGAAGTAACAATTTTTTTTCATTATGATAACAAGTTTTCTGCCAGAAGTAGCAAGTTATACTTAGCACTAACCAATTTCTCTTCGAACTGTCAATTTTTTCCTTAATGCTAACAAACTTTTACTTAACACACTGAAATTTCTCTTACAAATAACATTTTTCACCGGTAATTACACGTTTTCCTGCTTGAACTAGCAAGTTTTCTGTCTAAGATACCAAATTTTTTTTTAGAAGTAACAATTTTTCATTATGTTAACAAGTTTTCTACCAGAAGTAGCAAGTTTTCCTTAACGCTAACAAATCTTGTCTTGGAAGCAACAACTTTTGTCCCCTTAATAGTAACGAGCTTTCATTTAACACTATCAAATTTATCTTAGAAGAAACAGGTTTTTCTTAACAGGAACAATCTTCGTCACTGACAACAAGTTTTCTGTTAGAAGTAGAAGGTTTTACAGCAAAGATTACAAATCTTTCTTGGAAGTAACATTTTTTTCGTTTATAATAAAAAGTTTTCTGTCAGAAGTAGCAAGTTTTCCTTAACACTAAGAAATCTTCTCATCGAAGTAAAAAATTTTCCTTAATACAAAAACAAACTTTTACCTAACATTAAATTTTTCCTAGAAATAAGAAGAATTTTCTTATCAGTAACAAATTTTTTTAATAACTTCAACTTATCCGTCGATATATAACAAATTTATCTTAAAATTAACAGTTTTTCGTCACAGATAACGTGATTTCTGCTAGAACTAGCAAGTTGTTCTGCAAAGATAGCAAGTTTTTTCTTAGAAGTAACAATTTTTTCGTTTGTGATAACATCTTTTCTGTCAGAAGTAGCAAGTTTTCCTTAACATTAAAAAATTTTCTCATCGAAGTAACAACATTTTTCCCTAATACCAACAAACTTTTACTTAACTTTATCAAATTATTTTTAGAAGTAACAGGTTTTTTTTGAACAGTAACAAATTTTTCTAATAGTACCAACTTTCCAATCAAAGATAACAAATTTTTCTTAAAAGTAACAGTTTTTGTCAATGATAATAAGTTTTCTGTCAGAAGTAGCAAGTTTTTCTTAACACTAACAAATTTTCTCATCAAAGTACCAACTTTTCCTTGATACTAACAAGCTTTTACTTAACACTATCACAAGCAAAAAATTTGTTATTTCTAAGAAAAATTGGTACGTATGACAGAAAACTTGTTACTTCTAACAGATAAATTGTTACAATTGACGAAAAATTGTTACTTCTATGAGAAATTTGTTGTCTTTGATGGAAAACTTGGTGCTATTAGAAGAATTTTTTACTGCTAAGAAAAAAACCTGTTACTTCTAAGAAAAATTTGGGATCTTTGGCAGAAAACATGTTACGTCTAACACATAACTTGTTATCATTGACGAAAAATTGTTACTTTTAAGATAAATTTGTTATCATTGACGGGAAAAGTTGGTGCCATTAGAGAAAATTTGTTACTGTTAAGAAAATTCCTATTATTTCTAGGAGAAATTTGCAAGGAAAAATTATTACTCTGATGAGAAAATTTTTTAGTGTTAAGAAAAACTTTCTTATTCTGACAGAAAACTTGTTATCATAAACGAAAAAAATGATACTTCTATGAAAAATTGTTATCTTTGATTTAAAACCTTCTACTTCTAACAGTAAACTTGTTGTCATTGACAAAAATCGTTACTTTTAAGAAAAATTTGTTATCTTTGATGGGATGGGAGATTTGTTAGTGTTAAGAAAAACTTGCTACTTCTGGCAGAAAACTTTTTACCACAAACGAAAAAATTGTTACTTCTAAGGAAAATGTGGTATCTTTGTCAGAAAACTTGCTAGTTCGAACAGAAAACGTGTTATCAGTGACGAAAAATGTTATTTCTAAGAAAAATTTTAGTGCGTTAAGTAAAATGATGTTAGTATTAAGAAAAAAAAGTTGATACTTCCAAGAGCAAATCTGTTAGTGTTAAGTAAAAGTTTGTTAGTATGAAGGAAGAATGTTGTTATTTCGATAAGACAATTTGTTAGTGTTAAGGAAAACATGCTACTTCTGACAGAAAAGTTGTTGCCATAACGAAAAAATTGTTAATTCTAAGAAAAAAATTGGTATCTCTGTCAGAGAACTTGTTAGTTTGAACAGAAAACGTGTTATCACTGATGAAAAAAAATGTTACTTCTAAGAGAGAAATTTGAGTGTGTTAATTAAAGTATGTTAGTCTTAGGGAAAAAAAATTGATGCTTCGAAGGGAAAATTTGTTAGTGTTAAGGAGAACTTGCTACTTCTGGCAGAAAACATGTTATCATAACAAAAATGCTATTTCTAAGAAAAATTGTGTATGTTTGACAGAAAGATTGTAACTTCTAGCAGATAAGTTTTAATCATAACAAACAAAGAGCTACTTCTAAGAAAGTGTCTGTGGGTGTTTGTATGTTTCAAATGTTAGAAGACTCTTACACTGATGATGACTTGTGTCATAGCGGTAGCAGAACGTTATTTTTGCCTATTTTCAAGAAACATTAAACCCAAGAATGGTTGGTGGTTCCAGGAAAATTCATATTCCCTAAAGGTCTTACAAAGCATTAAGTGAGAAACGGATGTGTCTTATCGCAATGAAATATTCAAACCAAGAAAGGCATTGTATTCCATATCTTTGCTTAAGATGTGTACCGCTGTTAATACAATAAAACATAAAATCGCGAAGAAAACGTAAAATACCCACGTATGTGCCATGCTCGGGGGGGGGGGGGGGGTCCCATGGGATCCTTTTAGTCTATCTTACGTGATACATTTGCGTCATTCATATTAGACTTGGTCATGGAAATCCTGGGAATCTTCCAGAAAAACAATGTATTAATGGCAGGAATTTTGCCGGGGGCAAAAAATCTTGCCAGTGTGCGAATTTTGCTAGCTGAGCGCTAGAAAATGGGATGATGTGATTTTAGAGATGGTCTTGTCCTTAAAATTCTATCATAACTTCCCTATTATTGCTACTTTTTATGTTATCTCAAGCAAGACCATTTTTAACCTCCTTTATCGCCAAGCTGAAGCCCGAATTTTGTCCCCTCGGAATGGGTCAACATTTAGCAAACTCACCTGCATCGTGCTGGATGCTTGGATTCCGTCCCTGGATAGAGATGATACTGACAAACCTCCCCCACAGCGCATGGGATGGGCGGGAACAAGGATTTCCATCCTTTGCGCATTTTGATTTTTTCTGAAAAAATGTGCCCCGAGGGTGCGTCGGGCTGAGACAAACCGCTCGGGGGACTGGACACTTCCTCGTAAGTGAGCAGTGAGTAGGTCGGTACCTTAGTGGATGGAGGCGGGATAAAAATAAATGTATGCTTGAAAAATTACCGCTTTGCGTAACGAAAAAAAAAATTAAAATAAAAAACAATGTTGCGCTTCTGACGGAGAAAAATGCTCCCCTCCCCCAGAGACGGCCCCCCTCCCTTGGAGTCGTCTCCCTTCGTCTTTTCTTAAATTACGCATGTTATTCTTTTATCCTTTTAGAGCTACAATAATGCCTAAAAACTAATCTATTATCAATGCAGGCTACAGGCTACTGAAAATGAAGGCTACTAGGCGGGACCTGGAAAATTTTGTTAGGATATTGTGAAATATCCATGAATTTATCTTAATAAAAAGAGGTATTTCCTTAAAAGCTCTTAATATGTTTTAAATTCCATCTAATATCACCCCTCCTCCTCTACTCTCTGGTGTTTCAATCTAGAAGCCCCTCGGTTTTCTATAGTAGATGGTTCTTTTTGCGTATATGATAATATGACATTTTCATCTTTTATTTTTTGTCGTGATTTTTAGCTGCCTTTCTTATGTTTTATTGCTTGTCAATTTGTTTTTATTTACATTGTCTGTGTTTTTAAGATGTAGTCTTTAGTACGAGTAAGACAGGCATTTCCCTTTATCAATATCTTGAAAGCAAATGTCCCCCGGAGCCTATGAAGCTGGGAGAGTAACGTTTCATTGTAACGAGTGCCAGAAAATGGGAAATCTCAGTAATATCAGGTCACCCAGGGGGTTTGGGAGGGGGGGGGGGGGTCACATGGGTGAAATGCCATGGCAGTGTGGAGTATTTTGTGGGGCATTAGGATTGGCTTGGGTGGCAAAAAAACTAGAATCACGGGATTTAGAACCATAATTTTTATTAGGAAATGCCTGGAAGATTTCTTTGGGGAGATGTAGCGATGTCATAGGGGTGTTTAATATCATCCATAATTTACCAAGGTTGTATGCATTGCCATTGACTAGTATACTCTAGAGCTAAAAGATAAGGCGAGAGGTGTTAAATGAATTTTTTTCGCTAGAGGGGGAGTTAAATCTAACAATACTCAATGAAACGGTGCATTTCATTGAAAATCCTTCAATAATACCTCTCAATATGGTTTAAATGTATCATTAATATAAGGTCATCCAGGGAATTGGGGGGAGGTGTCACTTGGGTGAAAACGCCATGGCAGTGTGGGGTGTTTTGTGGAGCATCATGAAAGGGCGGGATGCGAAAACTTGAATCACGGGATTTAGAACCATAATTTTTATTAGGAAATGCCTGAAGAAATTCTTGTTAGGGATGGGTGGGTGGGGGGGTCATGTAATGTCATTGTGGGCTAAACTATAGCTTAAAAGTTGGGGTGGGACATTAAGGAATTTTTCCCATGGAAGAGATGAAAATTTAACAGGTACTCAATGAAATGAGTATTTTCCTTAGCAGTTCTTAATATGTCTTAAATTCCATCTCATATCGACCTTATCCCCTACCCTCCTTGGTTGCAATCTAGAAGCCCTGATTTTCTATGATAGATGGTTCTATTTGCGTATATTATTATATGGCATTTTCATCTTTTATTTTTTGTCGTGTTTTTGAACTGTATTTTTTATGTTTTATTGCTTGTCAATTTGTTTTTTCTTACATTGTCTGTATTTTTAAGATTTATTGTTCGGGACACGTCTCTCATACCTAGGTGTTTACGTAACTTAAACACGCATTTCCCCTTTATTGCTAAAAATACCTAGAAAGCAAATGCCCCCTAGAAATAGATGTTTTCTAAGTGCGGGCCAAATTTGGCAGTAAACACGCCGTTCTAACGAGTGCCAAAATTGAGGAATCTCAGGTGTCATGCAGTAGTTAATTTTTAGAATATGGGTCAAAATACAGAATATTAGAAATGATTTCATAGACGACTTGCTTGGGGCGCAGTACCATTGGAAGGGAATGACCTTTTGAGTCCTGGTGGGGTCAAGAAGTCTAGAAAAAATATGAAAGGTGTTTTGAGCGAAAAATGAAACGCCGAAAAAGAAAATGTCTTGAGGCTTTTGGGCGAAAAATATCAAAATGGTATTATCTGACAGTGATGGATGCGCAATCATTACGTGACACTTAAATAAAGTGTGTACCACCATCAAGTAAGGGAAAAAAGTACCACATGACACTGTTGCACAATCATTACGTAAGGTGTGAGCTACAAGCGGGGATTCCCCCATGGGTTTCTGTGGTAGGGCTACGCAAAATTGCGTCAATCATATTAGACCTTTCTGTTTGAAACGGAGTAAGTCGTATGACGTCATTGGAGTCCAGAGGGGTGTGTCATGGAGTCTTGGCAACTATGTTCCCTTTAACAGAACAGGTGACTGCACTGTGCAGGTGCCAGGAGTTGGTAGCTCCGCTTATTTGACTCTTTAAAGGCGAGGGTATATCGCGTAGTGTAACATGTGCTTGAAACGGGGGTGTGCACCGTGACGTCAGAGGACTTGTCATAGAAAAACACCTGACCTAACCTAACCATTGAACTCTTGCCAAAGCCGGGAATCTATCCTAGAAATATCATTTATTTCAAATATGTCGTGCAAACATAACAAACATCAACAAAACCATGAAACATCAAGCAACATAACCATCAAACATAACATAACACAATAACATAACATCAAACCACATATCCATCAACATAACAACATAACCATCAAACAACATAACCAACAAACATAACCAAATAACAAAACATAACCAACATAACCATCAAACAACGTCAACAGCATAACCAACAAACAACAAAACCAAGAAACAACATAATCATCAAACAACGTCAACAGCATAACCAACAAACAACAAAACCAAGAAACAACATAATCATCACATATAGATCATTTCGGAGACCACACTGCCTTTCCATGACGATAAAATAAAAGTTCAATATAGGGATAAAATTCTTTTTAATATACAGTGTATAATAAATTTCATAAAAAATACCGGAGTTTTACTACTGATGACGGTCACTGTATATGTGACCGAAATATCTGGTATTTTTTGCGAAATTTATTATACACTGTCTATTAAAAAGGGATTTTATCCCTATTTTGAACTTTTATTTTATAATCATCACATAACCAACAACATCTAACAACATCAAACAATATAACCATCAAACAACATAACCAAAAAAATATCAACATAACCAACAAACATCAAATCACATAACCATCAAACATAACCAAGAAACATATGTTAATTTCCCTATGTTAATTTCGCTATAGCTGCGTTTGAAACTGGGAAGGGCATGCGTTTGAAATCAAATGGGAAAAGGGAGGGCTTGCGTTTGAAACTGGGGAGGGCATGCGTTCTAAGTGCCGGGGGATACTACAGCCATTTACCAGCAAAAAAAGAAAAGAGCACAATTTCTGTTCTCTGGAATTCCAAAACTGAGCAATAACTGGAATTTTCTACAAATTAAATATTTTTTTTTCTTAATACAGGTATTTAGATATTTAAATAAAATAGCGCGGCCGCCCTGCAGAATGAAAATTGGAGTAACAGTTCCTAGCGCGAAAAATCTACTGTCGCGTCAATTAATTTCAAAACAACCAGGAAAACAAAACTATACAAAAAATTTGGTTCGCTCCCTCTTTACAATTCTATAGTGAGAGAAACGAGAAAATGATTCGACCGAGTTTTAAAGGTGAACTTAGAATTGCAAGGAGTAGTTAGCAGTAGCGTACGGACCATTGTGAAATAACGAAAGAGTCGTATACTCCAGTCATTTTAGTGGTTTTACCTTGGAACCTGAGACAGTCGGCTAAATATTCGTACATTGTCTATATTATGACACCCTAAAAATTGTCTCCAATCCTGCGTTTCGAAGGGTATCCGCGACTACAGATTACAAAAGTTAAAGGTAAAAAATTCGATGCTTTGCTTGTTCTTTGCAAGTATGTTGGTTGCTGTGGGTTTTATGCTATTTGTATTAGAATTATTAAAATATTAAATATCAATATTAAAATATCGTAAAGGACTAAATTCACTACAATTAAAAAATAAATGTTGATACGTTCAACCGTTTCTTAGAAAGAGGGCGATGAGCACATGTTGTTTTTGCCTATATAACAAATTAATCCAGATTAACTGGTAATCGCGATAAAAAACATGCCGTACAAAGTATAAAATGTATTTAACAATAAATAATTTTCCTTAATTATTGCATTCAATACTTTAATAAGATGTCAATGAGATACTTATTCATATTAATTACATTTTAAGTAGAAAATAATTACGTACATCTTTTTTTAAAATCTGTAAACTTTTAGATTATCTTGTCAAAGCTAGGTAAGGTTGAGCCACAGACAAAAAGTAAATGAAACAGATGTCTATGTGCCTTATATTACAATGTTAAGAAAAACTGGGTTCTTATAGGCTGTGTGTGATGACTTTAACACGTGCCAGAAGCGTGAAAACTGTGGATAGACGAGCACAAGCACAAAATTGATTAATACCTTAAATTTTTTTTCTGTGGGACGTCTATATTAAAACATTTCGTATCTGTGCTCAACAGCCTGTTTCTTGGGTAGGCAGGAAGTAAGTAACTAAGGTATGATATTAAACGCATACCTGATTTTCATTCCAGCAGGACGAACGCCCCAAAGCTTTCCTGAATTATCTGTTGTTAGTTTGCTGAAATAAGCTTCTTGAATTGGTTCGTCGAGTTTATGAAACGATCTTACCAACGGTAGACCGTTGGAAAGTCTTTCGCAATCATATCTAAAAAAGAAGAATGAAAAATAGGGGAGTTGTAAAAATTACAGGAGAGATAATTTACTGGAGGACACTGGCCACTGGAGCCCTGGAGGACAATACATTCGCAAAACATTGATACATTATAATTAAGCGACAGTAAGGGAAAAAAATATAACGGGAACAATTAATAAATATGTAATTAGACCAAGACCATGTTTTTTTGGAGATGAGGGGGGGGGGGGTGAATTTAAAAATTCTGCTCGTCGATATCTCCAGATTTCTAGCCAGTTCTAATTTTATTTACATTCCTCAACTTAAGTAGGGGCTTGGCTGACATTCCATGTGTAGGAAAACCAACCTCATTTTTTAAATAAAGTTGTCACAATGACTTCTTATTCACTTTTACTAGCTAACCAAACGCAGTTCTAGTTAGTCTGTGTTGCTAGACCAGGGTCTCATATTAGAATCTTTTTAAATTCTGTGTATATAGTCCGATCATTAAAAAACATGAAAGGATATAGATATCAAGCACCAAATACGGATGCTTGCTGTATGATGGTACTAAAAAAATGTTGCTGATATAACTTTAAAAGATCCATAGTATTGTTAATAGATAGGTTCAGTTGTTACCCATGACTCTCTTCAGTCTGTCAGTGAAAGCTTTGATGTAGTCTACATAGCTGTTCTCAACAAGTACCTGGATTTACTTTTTTCTGTAGAGTTTTCTAGTGTTCGACTTCCGACCGTCTGACCAACGGCATACACGAAGGCACGTAGTTTGGGTCTGATTATCTTAGGGTTTATACGCTGAGAACAGAGTGCTTAAACAACATCTCCATTTAGCGTTGCACTGAAATTTGGAACAGTCTTCCTAAGGACATTTTGTGAAAAAGTTTCTCTTCCCACTCCTTCAAAGAAGATTCAAAAGACATTAACAACGTTGAGATGGAGTGATATAACAAATTAGCGGCATATCAGATGCGCATATCAGATACGCCACAATTTTAGGAATTTAAAAGGACTTAAATAACACGGTGTCAAAACCAAAACAGATAAAAATGATGCATTCTAAATCGACATTCCAGAAAAATCTCTCTTCTAATTTTACCATAGCCAATAATTTTAAATGCTACTTTTTTCCAGTATTATGGAAGTTAGCAAAAATCGTTTTGATTCCCATCACCAATGAAATATAAAGAAATATACACCATAGAAATGACTTCAATAATGAATTCACTGAATAACTTCACCAATGACTTCACTGATATAGCTCTTTTTAACTTGTTTGATTCCACTCAATATTTATTCTTTTTGGTACTTTTGTCACATACATTTATTAAAACTGTGGGCCATTTTTCGACCACTTTTAAATATTCGATGGTTTTCAAATTGATTCATATATGAAAACGTAATAATACACCATAAAAATTACCACAAATTACCAAAATTACCGTCCCCTTAATATCTCTCATAAATTGTCTGCTGACTAAAATTAGAGATCCCCTGAAGGTCGAAAGCCTTGAGCTGAGTGGGAAGAGTTTCAAAAAGCGTGTTCTTCGTGTTCTTGTGTTCCTGTTCATGTTCTTCGAAAATAAATGTAATCTTCTGCTATGTTTATATGAAGCATTAGACTGGTAAAGAACCATAATACAAAAAAAGCAACATATCTCTTTATATGCTTGTCATTGAGGGAGAAAAATTGCAATAATAATTTGAATTGTTTCGCATATCCAATGATTCGAAATTTCCTCTCTTGTATACACCCCACTGTATAAATGAAACTACATAAACGGGTGATTGGGCAAAATTAGAAGTATAAAACATACACTATTATACAATATTTAATTGCGCCATGATTAGAACACTTGCCTATGGCCTGGTAATTTAGGTTTGACTCTTTTATAAGACACATTTTTGTATCTAGAGAAGGTTGAAAACTTGTTTCAGAAATCAGAAATAATTTATTTAAGACAGCTTTTATGTTCGTAGATAAAAAGTCTTAGACATGACTACAAGTAAAAAAAAATATATGAAACTAGTTTTCAAACTGGACTAATAGCAGAAAATAATTTTTTTTCTCGAGAATCTATGAATATGAATGAGAAAAAGACGCTCAAAACAGAATTAACTTTACATAACTTGATTTTTTAAACTTGAGTTACTCAACTCACCAACTTTTTTCACTTATGTATTTATATTTTAAATCTATGTTGTGTTAAGCCCAATCCGGTTTTAGCTCCTCGTTTTCACTTATATTCATATATTCTCGAGAAAAAAATGTTTTACTCTATGTTCAAAACAAGTTTAAAAAAATATATATTTGTTATTTATTTGGCTATTTTGGCAACAAGTTTGGATTGAAACAATTCATCACATCTAAATTTCTTAGGTATTTTCTCAGAATTTTATTTTCTTTAAGGTATTTTCTTAAAGGTATTTTCTTAAAGGTATTTTCTTAGGTACTAATTAAAAGTTATTTTAAACATTCATGTCTAAATCTAAATAAATTTTTCTTCTATAAATTAAATTTTTTTTCAAATCATCTAAGTTAGCTACAACTTAATTAAAAATCAGGTCCAAAGCATAGAATCTAAATCTAAAATAAAAAACTATTTATGTTAATTCATATGAAACGTCTTTAAAAATTAAAAGTTTTTTTTGAATTTGGACGCTAGGCGTTAAGGATCAGAAGTTTTTTCTGCACTCGAAAATAATTATTGTTATTTTAAAACTGAATTTAGGTATATTTATTGCAGAATTAAATGGAAGAGTGCCAAAATCAATGAGCCAGGGGAGGGGCAATGACACTTTAAAGGAACTAGTAATGAACGAACTTCGATGTCATATCTCTTACCCAAGATACCCTTTAATGTATTTAAAAAAACGATGCTTAGTTATAAAACAATGGGTTTTGTCCTTTACTAGGTTTCAGTTATATCTAAAGCGATGATACTGATGAAATTTACAAAATCCCCATTTATAATGAAACTATATCAATCCTTTATGTCATTTTATTTCAAAAAAATTTTTTCAATCTTACGAAAGGCACTAGATGTAGCGATGTTCCTTAAAATGAGCCATTAAACATTTTTTATGATCTTGATGAATCCCGCTAGCCCTGGTTAAAAGAAAAAAAAAGGAGATACATCAGTGCTACCTATGCAAAAAAGTGATTTTTACAGTGACACTTTGGCCTCTTGAATTATGCTAACAAACAGTTTTAAGGTGGTGAAAAAAATAGGGAAATGCGAATACAAAGAAACAATTCGAGGGTTTTATAGTGTTTTTTTTTTTGTTTTTTGTTTTATACTAAGTCAGTTACCTGCAAAAGGAATCAGCTTTTTACATTGAAGAAAAAATAGAAAGTAAGTAAAATATTTCTAATTTATATATATATATATATATATATATATATATATATATATATATATATATATATTATATATATATATATATATATATATATATATATATATATATATATATATATATATATATATATATATATATATATATATATATATATATATATATATATATATATATATATATATATATATATATATATATATATATATATATATATATATATAGTATATATATATATATATATATATATATATATATATATATATATATATATTACTTCATTCTATATTAAGCAACCACTTAATGTGAATTTGACCGAAAGATAGTTTTCAAAAATTATCTTAAAAATTGTAAAGCTGAAATAAAAGACATGTCTACCTTGCAATAATTTGATGATGCATATAAAAGAACATTTCTCCTCTTCTGTCACGTTTAAACTCTTCATCATCTGGGAAGACCAAGTGCCAATGCCAATGATGGCTGTTTATCCCTAGATCTTCTCTGAAATAGGCTAGTCGATTTTCAGGATTTTTATCCAGTGCAGAAAATTCTGGTTAATTTCTAGTACGGTCTCCTGAAATAATGGCCTACATTATTTTCAGGTCTTTCTAAGGTCAGTAGAACTAGTCTCTTTTCCAGATTTGTCATGAAGAAAAAAATTTCAGACGTAAGATAAAACATACCTTCAAGCAGAAGAGTAAGGGTAGAAACTGTCTCCCTGAAATTTGTCCTCACCTGATAAATACGCACAGAAACGTGCATTGTCTCATATTATATATACTTATCTCTAATAATTTTATGTATTGTCTCCTAAAACTGATCTTGACTATTCTATGCCTTTTTAATTTTAATAAAACTAATCCTATTTCTGAATTTGTCATGAAGAAAAAAGATAAAAATGTTTAGAGCCACCAAAATTGTAAATTACAGTTAATCCATGCCTAGACAGAAGGATATGGGGCTCTAAGTTATAGTTATTGCAAGATCTACCAAAAGAGATTGCTGAGTCTCAGTAGATCTTGTTTCTAAATTTCCCCCTGAAAATGTCCTTCCAAGGCAAAACTTGTCTAAAATGGTCATATTCCATATTTTGACCCTTCTTCAGGAAAATTGTATGTAATTAATTTCAAGTACTGTCTCCTAAAATATAATAAATCTTTCAATTTTTAGATTTTTTAAAATCAGTACACTATAAGTAGACTGCAGATTATTTTAAATCAGTAATTAACCCTGAAGAAAATAAGAAGTGAGTTTTTATTTTATATTAACATCGCGGACTAATATAAAGCTATACCTGCACTGACAGAGAGGTGGGAGGTTTTCCTCTGAACTTCATCCAAGGACACCCTCTCCCCCATTATCCCTGAAATATTAATGAATTTGTCCTATAAAGTGTGTTTTCTCCATGTTTTTGCCCTCCTCGAGGAAAAACAGCCTGATTATCTGTGATAAGTTCCAAGAAGTGAGACCTTAAACAAAAGCCTAGACTTAGATCTTTTCAAATTTAATTATGCGTTAGAATTTACCAAAGGAATTGTTGGGTAGTATATTGTGTAAACAACACAAAGATTGCACATTGTCATGCCTCCATCAGAGTCTACGGTTTGGAGATAATTCAAAATGCATACCTCACAATATCCTTTCCTGCAATAACTTTCTTTCTCTGTTTCTAGATTTCCTTTTCCTTCAATATTAGGCTTAATAATTGTTTTTATGTTTTTTTTTACATGAAAATCTCAACTTTATTTCACTTTAAATGGAAATTGCGTATGGTTTTCAAACGATTACGAGTAATCGTTCGTTAAATAAATGCCTAGATTATTTTAAATCTTTACTTTAAGCAAGCTATTAAAATACCATTACATAAGAAAAAAACAACTTTGTCACCTGGACCCATCTTAGTCCTATCATACCTGAAAACCGAAATTTTCAACGATATCTCCGTTTTTTGCTTTTGTTATCTTTTTTACTTCCTTGTATTTATCACGAATTCATTTTATTTTTCTTAACGTATACTGTTTAGTTTGTTAGCAATGTGGTGTTGCACGTTTTCATTAAAGTAAGAGAGATCTTAGGAATCCAAGCAATATACTTAGGGTGAAAAAAAATAAAGGAAATTCAAAAAATTTCGCCGAGACCTTAGCTCGGCCACCCTCAGTACAAAAAGGAAACAGAAGAACCTCAAAAACGAAAAAGGTGAAGAATAAGAGCTCAATACCATTTTTACCGTTCAAGTTACATGATTCTTCCTTCTTATTTCTTTTTTTGAAGTTTGTCAATCATTCGTAATTTATTTACGTTAAGTTTTTTTTTACAATAGTTTGATTATTCTTTATTATCCTAATCGCTCTTTCATTGTTTTCTTTAAAAGCGGGTAATAAATAATCTTTAGTTTGTTTGTTAGCTCCTAATTTTTTTCTATTTCTTCTTTATCATACTTTATTATTATTTTTTTCTCTTTATTTCAAAAGGGTATCAAATCTACAGTACTATATTTGAAATACTAAGAATAAATATGATTTATTTCATTACCATTTTCGTTCAAAATTCGGAAAATTGAAATCTGATTTTTTAATGATAGACTGTTAAACTAGATTTGAAGCCAGTAGCCTACAGATAATTCTAGGTCAGTATCAAATAAATGATACTGATCTGATTGGTCAGATTGGTACTGATTGGTACTAATTGATAGTGATTGGTCAGTATCAACTAAAATACAAGCATATACTATTTCTAGTCCAATCAAACCAAAAAATGACTTTCTCAAGGGATTTCTTGTGACCAATGTTGTCAGATGTCTGGTGTAAGATATGTACGAAAAGCACCATTTTGCTTGAAGATAATATACGGGAATAAGACCAAATATGGAAGATCAGAAGTTTCAGAAGAGATTTGCTGTGAAAGATGCAATAATTGGTGTGAGTAATATACTGGGCACGTGAAACACAGTTGGCAGTTTCAGCTACCTTTAAAAGAGTCTATAGCTTATAGATACATAAATAGTCTGAAAATATTGTGTTGCCTAGACATTTGAGCAACAGAAATGTTTTTGACACCAAAATGTTTGAAACAATTTGCTCAATAACACATCTAAAATTTTCCGTACAGAAATATGCTTTTTTTTCAGGTAAAAGAGAGGATAAGGAGGGGAAAATCTCGAATTTAAATTTCTGTAATATTTTCTGGATTAAAAGATAATTTCCCATTAACTAGAGTCCAAAAAGACTAAAAATAACATCGGAATAGGAGAATCCCAACGCTTAGTATCCTGCTTCTACCCTGTGCGAGGTCAGAAGGAGTAAAAATACCCTTTATAATATAATAATAATACATCACATAATTAAAAATATATATATATAACTGGAAGGTCATTCCTATTAATTCAAGTCCGGGGAGACCGAAAATAGCATCAGAATTGAAAAATGCCAACACTTAGTACCAATTTCTACCCAAGAAATGTCAGAGGGGGATAAAAAATCAGATTCCTAATTTGTGTAGTATTTGGTGGATTGTAAGGTCATTTCCAAAAGTTTCGAGTCTTGGGAGACTCAAAATGATATCAGCATTGAAGAATTTCATCACTTAGTATCCTATTTTTATCCTAGGTGTGGTCAGAAGGGGTAAATTACCGTTTATTGTAATATAATACATAATTGAAAAAAAATATATAGTTGAAAGGATGTTTCCTATTATCTCAAGTCCGAGGAGACTGAAAATGACATCATAATTGGAAAATTCAGCTACCTTCGCTTAATACCCTATTTCCACCCAAGCAAGGTCAGAGGAGGGAGGGGGCTGTGAAAAATCAGAATCTTAATTTGGGCAGTATTTGGTGGATTGAAAGGTCGTTTTTTATTATTTGAAGTCTTAGGAGACCAAAATGAACATTAGAATCTGTGGTATTATTGTAAGAATACATAATTGAAAAAGATGGGGAAATAGGATGGTAATTGATAAGAGATTTCCAATTATCATGTCATGTTCAGTCTTCCTGGACTCGAATTAATAGAAACCGACCTTTCAATTCATAAAATATATTGCAGAAATTTTAATTCGAGGTCTCCTTCCCCCTTCCCCTCTTTTCACTGAAACAAGAGTTCTTTCTGCACGATTAATTTGGGCGATTTTGGATATATTATCAAGAAAAGTTTACTGAACATTTTGGTGCCAAAAAAATTTTTGTTGCTCAAGGCTTAGCATTTTTTTCTTAGTTTTACAGAACCACAATGTCGTGCATATCATAGAAGGTGTGACAACATAATTCCTTTGTTGCAGTCACAGCCTTCTAATTTTTCTTCAACTCCTTTACAAAAAATTCAGCTATAGCAGTTATGGAATATCCCAAGATGAGGCTAATAAGCCTTTATAATAAGTGGTTCTTTCTATTTCCGTTTGGAAAATGGGATAATTTAATTTCCATATTTTTATTTAGATTTTCCAGGGTTGTCAAAAATCTCGATGTTTCTCCTTTTATTTTTTCAGGTATGGATATATCAGTTAATTTCTTTATAATCTTTTGTACTTTTTTTAATTTTTTCATTATCTTGTTTCGAATTGGTTGCTTTAAAAAGATTTATGTTGGGTATAGGTTTTACACTTCATTTGTCCATATTTATCTCCATAATTTCCACAATTGAAGATGAGATAATTGTCTCTTTTGTCATTAAACGACAGGATGGGGGATATTAATCAGGCCCACCCCTTCCATCCATATATCTCTTGTATTCCTCAATCCTGAAGAATTTTTAAATCTCAACTGCGCCATATAGGGTTGTGGGACGCTGAATATGAAATCATTTTCACTTATTTTTTTCCCCATAATTCAAGATTAACTTCGCTCACTGTATCAACATCGCATTCTTTTGTTAGGGAATTGAGGGTTCCATCTCCTCCCAAAGTTTAATAGCACAGACTTTTCTTGCGCGTAGATGTGATATAGTCCCTAAGTTGTAAACGGGTAGTTTATCATTTTGACCTTTAATTATTTCTTGTTGCTCTGGTATCCTATATTTTAAGTTGGAAATGGCTATAAATGGTGGCAAATTATTTATCCTAATCCAGCTTGTGGTGTTCGTCAACTTTGTAGGGAAAGAATTTATTTGGAACAGTGCATATTCTTTATTTTTAACTAGGGGTATTTTTAAAAATATCCGTAACTTCCCTTGCTTAATTTGTAAATAGTTTTCCGCCATGCTATAAAAGTATAGGATATTCTCGAAATTTGGTTCTAGTCCTAGTCTCAATTGATAAGGCAAATGGCTTTCTATAGCTTTGAGCACCTTTACTAATTTACCTGGGTTTAGAAATTGTGCTGGTAAATTTTTTGTCAAAAGGGTTAGAAACTCTAACTCCAATCGATTAAATTCATGGGATATTTCCATGATGGCACTAGATAATAACTGTAGAGCCATCTGAAGATTTATATCTTCTATGATTTCACTTTGATTTCCTATTATTCATTTTGGAGTTATGAATACTGCATTGGTTATCTCCTGACTAAAAATGGAATGCGTATTGATTGTTTGATTAACTTTTTCTTCGATATTTGATATCCTTGTTTCGTGATGTTTTAAGATTGTTAGTTGTTTGTCTACCAAGTGAAGAAGATTTTGATTTATTACTTCGACTTTCCCTATTCGTTTTTCTGCTTCCTTCCACGTTGTCTCAGATACCATTCCGAATTTATGCTCTGAGATTTCCCCTACTATACCGATTAAGCTTCTTTTCTTTCTGGCCAATGTATTGTTTGGCTCCTTTTTAGTTTGTTTTTGCAACGTAATTAACATTCTCTTTATATCTTCTGAAACCCCATTGATCTGGTTGTTCAGTACATTGAACAACAAAATTGCCTGAGTTTGAAGTAATGATACTTTTGTTTGTTTTTCTTTTACCTGAGGGGTTGTGAAAGGAGGTGGGTTAAAATTTTTTTCTAATTCTTTTCCTGTCATTTCCAGATTATTTGCAAGTACCGTTATTTGGTTCTGGAGGGTATGCAAGGCTGAAGCATCAAACCTAATGGTGATATGCCAGTAACCTTCAATGGGTTTGATGGTATTCATCCTGCGAAACAATACTCCTTTTACGACCCTAAATTCGGCCGTAATAGCTAAAAAACGCAAATTATTGTCTAAATTCTCATCTGTAATAAATATTCCTTATATAGATCATATATAAACACTAAAAAGAAATAATTTTGAACATGTTGTGAATTAACACGCATTCCTGCGTATTCTGCATATTCTTGGATCATTTGTCATTGTCTTGGCGTTATCGTCAATTCTTGTAATTCAGTTAGTTCCTGTCTTACACCTCGTATTTTACTCTTTTGATAAATAATCCAAGCTGTTATAAGTGTAAATAAACTAAACATACTCTGCCCATTATACACCCTACTAAAAATAATTCATTGAATTGAATGCTTTCCCCCCTTATTACTTTCAGTGTAACTTCTGCTTGACTAAGGGCTATTTCTTGTTCTTGTTTTATATCTTTCAGCATTTGTGCCCAACTAATAGGTTCCTTAAAATTCTTTTTCCAATTATCTATTTCATGCTTACTCCCTTTTTTTTAAAAAAAATTCCAATTTGCCTGGTAAAATTCTTTTAATTTTAATGGAGTTAATTTAGTGACGTTTTCTTCTGATCTTTGCCTGTTTTCTCTTTTAATAATGAAATTAGTATCTTTTTACCATAGATTACATTCTGACATTGTGCTCGATATAATTAATGGAAAATTTGGTATTTCTCTGTCTTGAACACAAGTTCCGTCCAGCGTAACATTATTTGAAACCAATACTTCAGATAAACTTATTTTTATAATTCCTTCAGTTGCTTCTGAAGGTTTAGAGACTTCCTAATGGCATGTTTTTCTGAATGCCTTGTCGATTTTCTAGAATTATGTTTTCCCAGCAATTTAAACTATTCTCATTTTTTGTCCTTTTTAGTCCTTTTTGGTCAGTTCTAACTTGAAAATACCATTTTCTAAAGCGTCCATGACCGAAATTTTTTCTAGAGAAATTATTCTTTCTCCTTTGTTTTCTACTAGTACATAACCCTTGATTATTACCCCTTGTGGGCCCCCTGTTGCAATGGGAAAAGCTTGATACATTGTAAATAAGCTCTTTTCCTGAACCAGGGGTATTTTTACGTTTATTCGGAGGTTTCCCGCTAATAGAAAATATGATGCTTTTAATAGTTTAGCACATCAGCTTAAGGGTTCGATCGGGTCTAACCCCGAAGGTAATTCATAATACCCTTTCTTTAATACAAAATACTGTATGTTTTGCAAGATTTCTTTTAACTCCTTTGGAGGCAACAGAAGTTTCGGAATCTGTCCTAACTCTAATAAACCTAAGGCTCCTTGAACCTCCATTGTATAGTCACTTAAAATTTGTAGATGTGTCATTAGCTCTATCATGCTTGCCGCTAAATATTCTCCATATAACGGCTTATCGTCTTTACTTTCATTAATCAGTGAATTTTCTATTCTACTGAATATATTGTAGATTTCTCCTAGAGTCCAATTTAAACTGGAGATCTTTTCATTCTGTGCTAGCCATAACGATTTTTTTTTTCTTTTTTAATATGAAAATATCTTTTGCTCGACATTTTTTTTCTTTCTTCTTCTGGGATATTGGCTTGTATTATTTCCAAATAATATTTTTGTTTATCTTCGAAAGCTATATTCGTTTTATTTTGTTCTTCTATTAGTGATTGAACATTAACATTTGTACGGTGTTTCGTCACATGCATTATAGCTTCTACTTGTATGTTTATTGCGTACAATTTTGCAAGCACCGATTGCTCGAAGCTATGGGATATATTTGCAATCCTTTCATATCTGGTTTTTCGCAAAATTATTTTTTCTTCTCGGTTACTGGTTTTGAACAAAAAGGCTTTGATTATCTTCTGATAAGCGTCCTTTTTTAACCTTTTGGTATCTAGCATCTTTTGCAAATGTTCTAAGTCCATTTCAAATAGGAGTTGCCAGTAATCTTCTACAATTCTCACCTGGCTTATTTACATTATAATTCCTCAGTCAACCATTTGTACTTTCTCGCCCTCTAATTTTGTTTTTGTCATCTTAGCATTTTTTCCCAAAAATAATAGCGATAAACAGCCCACCAGTAAAACTTCCACATTGTCTACAAAAAATTGATATTACCACTATGTCCATTCCTTTTTCTGTAAGGATTTTTTCCCTCCCCCGCAATATGCTGTCTTACGTGTTATAGGGCTCTCCAGCATATTAGGGGTTTTAAACAAAGTTTGGAAAATAAGTTCGTAGCCCTGATAATTCATTGGTTACTATTTTCCCGTTATCGTTGTATACTGTTTTCATTAACGGATCTAGATTGTGTATCACTTCACAGGAGTGATTTAATAATAATAATGTATTTATGACCCACATATGAACATTATAAATGACACTGCGGAGTAATGGAAAATATAAAAGAAAAAATAACAACATCATTGCGAAATCGAACAACAACAAAAAAAATACAAATTAACCGATATCACAATGAAAAAAACAAACTAAGGGGTCAGTGACAGAAACAAAATTACTAGTATTCATAATCATATTACAAGACACACTGGCCAGTCGCGCGCAAGCATCAATGACACCATAACGGGATACTGACTATCCATTAAGTATTACTTTTTTTGAAACACCTCTATAAGTTTCTTTGAATCTGCTTGTTCTTTTAAAGCTTGTAACAATTCCTTGTTTTCCTTCGTTAATTGTGTGTTAGTTTTCCTTGTGTTAGGAATTTTGTCGGATTATTGTAAGTGTCTAAGTATGTTATTGTATATTATTGTGGATTTCTGATACTTGTGGTTCTACCTGGGACAACCAGTCCCAGAGGAATATATATATTATTATACCTTGTACTAGTACATGTTAACAGAATAAAAGTATTGTATTATAGCCAACCTCTCTAAAATCTACAAATAGTCTCTCGAATATACACAGCTGGTACGCCTCATTAGTCCGGTCATAGCCTAAGGCACACTACCAAATTTTAATTACATTAGGGTCATAGTTTATCTCCCCTATAAAGGTAGAATAAAGGCATCTACCACAACATCACCTAAATACCATAAAATCACCTTACCGCACTTTCTCTTAAACCTTTGAAATTTTATGACTGAAAAGCGTTATAAGATTAACGGTTAAGCGTTCATCAGGTTAACCAGGTTAAGGGTTAAACAGGTTAATTGGGTTAAGTGTTATCATTAGTTCAGCTGATAATGATATGGTTCAATGTGGCAACCCTTGTTAAAATGTCATATCGCCCTAAAAATTACATAATCTTGAAACAACTAAAAGAAAAATTTACACAATCAATAGGGATTTTTTTTTAAGTTCCTGTACTTTTAGTAGAGCTTCTTATTCTTATTCAAACATTTCGTGGTAACGAACTGTAAGTGAGGAGCGACTCGACTCAAAAGTAACCGAAACTCTAAAAAACGGATTTTTATACCAATAGATGGATCAAAAGAATCAAATTTTAATGCTGATTTCAAATATATAAGTTTCATCAAGTTTAGTCTTACCTATCAAAAGTTACGCGTCTGAGAAAATTTGCCTGATTTTGAAAAAAGGAGGTAACACACCCCTTAGAAGTTATATAACTTAATGAAAATCACACCATCAGATTCGGCATATCAGAGAACCCTGCTGTAGAGGTTTCAAGCTCTTATCTGCAAAAATGTGGAATTTTGTATTTTTTTACCAAAGAAAGATCACGGATGCGTGTTTACTTATTTATTAATTTTTTTTCCCAAGGGGTGATCGTATCAGCCCAGGGGTCCTAGAATATCGTGGAAGGGCTCATTCGAACGGAAATTAAAAGTTCTAGTGCCCTTTTAAGTGACCAAAAAAAATGGAGGGCAACCAGGCCCCCTCCCACGCTCATTTTTTCCCCAAAGTCACCCCTATTAAAATTTTGAGTTTGCCATTTTGTTCAGCATGGTCGACAATAGCTATATCTTTTAGGATGACTTAATCCCCCGAAGTCCCCGGGGGAGGGCTGAAAGTTATGAACTTTACCCAATTTTTACATATAAAGGAATGGACATAGTGGTAATATCAATTTTTGTAGACAATGTGGAAGTTTTACTGGTGGGCTGTTTATCGCTATTATTTTTTGGGAAAAAATGCTAAGATGACAAAAACAAAATTAGAGGGCGAGAAAGTACAAATGGTTGACTGAGGAATTATAATGCAAATAAGCCAGGTGAGAATTGTAGAAGATTAATGGCAACTCCTATTTGAAATGGACTTAGAACATTTGCAAAAGATGCTAGATACCATAAGGTTAAAAAAGGACGCTTATCAGAAGATAATCAAAGCCTTTTTGTTCAAAACCAGTAACCGAGAAGAAAAAATAATTTTGCGAAAAACCAGATATGAAAGGATTGCAAATATATCCCATAGCTTCGAGCAATCGGTGCTTGCAAAATTGTACGCAATAAAACATACAAGTAGAAGCTATAATGCATGTGACGAAACACCGTACAAATGTTAATGTTCAATCACTAATAGAAGAACAAAATAAAACGAATATAGCTTTCGAAGATAAACAAAAATATTATTTGGAAATAATACAAGCCAATATCCCAGAAGAAGAAAAGAAAAAAATGTCGAGCAAAAGATATTTTCATATTAAAAAAGAAGAAAAAAAATCGTTATGGCTAGCACAGAATGAAAAAATCTCCAGTTTAAATTGGACTCTAGGAGAAATCTACAATATATTCAGTAGAATAGAAAATTCACTGATTAATGAAAGTAAAGACGATAAGCCGTTATATGGAGAATATTTAGCGGCAAGCATGATAGAGCTAATGACACATCTACGAATTTTAAGTGACTATACAATGGAGGTTCAAGGAGCCTTAGGTTTATTAGAGTTAGGATAGATTCCGAAACTTCTGTTGCCTCCAAAGGAGTTAAAAGAAATCTTGCAAAACATACAGTATTTTGTATTAAAGAAAGGGTATTATGAATTACCTTCGGGGTTAGACCCGATCGAACCCTTAAGCTGATGTACTAAACTATTAAAAGCATCATATTTTCTATTAGCGGGAAACCTCCGAATAAACGTAAAAATACCCCTGGTTCAGGAAAAGAGCTTATTTACAATGTATCAAGCTTTTCCCATTGCAACAGGGGGCCCACAAGGGGTAATAATCAAGGGTTATGTACTAGTAGAAAACAAAGGAGAAAGAATAATTTTCTCTAGAAAAAATTTCGGTCATGGACGCTTTAGAAAATGGTATTTTCAAGTTAGAACTGACCAAAAAGGACTAAAAAGGACAAAAAATGAGAATAGTTTAAATTGCTGGGAAAACATAATTCTAGAAAATCGACAAGGCATTCAGAAAACATGCCATTAGGAAGTCTCTAAACCTTCAGAAGCAACTGAAGGAATTATAAAAATAAGTTTATCTGAAGTATTGGTTTCAAATAATGTTACGCTGGACGGAACTTGTGTTCAAGACAGAGAAATACCAAAATTTCCATTAATTATATCGACAATGTCAGAATGTAATCTATGGTAAAAAGATACTAATTTCATTATTAAAAGAGAAAACAGGCAAAGATCAGAAGAAAACGTCACTAAATTAACTCCATTAAAAATTAAAAGAATTTTACCAGGCAAATTGGAAATTTTTTAAAAAAAGGGAGTAAGCATGAAATAGATAATTGGAAAAAGAATTTTAAGGAACCTATTAGTTGGGCACAAATGCTGAAAAGATATAAAACAAGAACAAGAAATAGCCCTTAGTCAAGCAGAAGTTACACTGAAAGTAATAAGGGGGGAAAGCATTCAATTCAATGAATTATTTTTAGTAGGGTGTATAATGGGCAGAGTATGTTTAAGTTTATTTACACTTATAACAGCTTGGATTATTTATCAAAAGAGTAAAATACGAGGTGTAAGACAGGAACTAACTGAATTACAAGAATTGACGATAACGCCAAGACAATGACAAATGATCCAAGAATATGCAGAATACGCAGGAATGCGTGTTAATTCTCAACATGTTCAAAATTATTTCTTTTTAGTGTTTATATATGATCTATATAAGGAATATTTATTACAGATGAGAATTTAGACAATAATTTGCGTTTTTTAGCTATTACGGCCGAATTTAGGGTCGTAAAAGGAGTATTGTTTCGCAGGATGAATACCATCAAACCCATTGAAGGTTACTGGCATATCACCATTAGGTTTGATGCTTCAGCCTTGCATACCCTCCAGAACCAAATAACGGTACTTGCAAATAATCTGGAAATGACAGGAAAAGAATTAGAAAAAAATTTTAACCCACCTCCTTTCACAACCCCTCAGGTAAAAGAAAAACAAACAAAAGTATCATTACTTCAAACTCAGGCAATTTTGTTGTTCAATGTACTGAACAACCAGATCAATGGGGTTTCAGAAGATATAAAGAGAATGTTAATTACGTTGCAAAAACAAACTAAAAAGGAGCCAAACAATACATTGGCCAGAAAGAAAAGAAGCTTAATCGGTATAGTAGGGGAAATCTCAGAGCATAAATCTCAGAGCATAAATTCGGAATGGTATCTGAGACAACGTGGAAGGAAGCAGAAAAACGAATAGGGAAAGTCGAAGTAATAAATCAAAATCTTCTTCACTTGGTAGACAAACAACTAACAATCTTAAAACATCACGAAACAAGGATATCAAATATCGAAGAAAAAGTTAATCAAACAATCAATACGCATTCCATTTTTAATCAGGAGATAACCAATGCAGTATTCATAACTCCAAAATGAATAATAGGAAATCAAAGTGAAATCATAGAAGATATAAATCTTCAGATGGCTCTACAGTTATTATCTAGTGCCATCATGGAAATATCCCATGAATTTAATCGATTGGAGTTAGAGTTTCTAACCCTTTTGACAAAAAATTTACCAGCACAATTTCTAAACCCAGGTAAATTAGTAAAGGTGCTCAAAGCTATAGAAAGCCATTTGCCTTATCAATTGAGACTAGGACTAGAACCAAATTTCGAGAATATCCTATACTTTTATAGCATGGCGGAAAACTATTTACAAATTAAGCAAGGGGAGTTACGGATATTTTTAAAAATACCCCTAGTTAAAAATAAAGAATATGCACTGTTCCAAATAAATTCTTTCCCTACAAAGTTGACGAACACCACAAGCTGGATTAGGATAAATAATTTGCCACCATTTATAGCCATTTCCAACTTAAAATATAGGATACCAGAGCAACAAGAAATAATTAAAGGTCAAAATGATAAACTACCCGTTTACAACTTAGGGACTATATCACATCTACGCGCAAGAAAAGTCTGTGCTATTAAACTTTGGGAGGAGATGGAACCCTCAATTCCCCTAACAAAAGAATGCGATGTTGATATAGTGAGCGAAGTTAATCTTGAATTATGGGGAAAAAATAAGTGAAAATGATTTCATATTCAGCGTCCCACAACCCTATATGGCGCAGTTGAGATTTAAAAATTCTTCAGGATTGAGGAATACAAGAGATATATGGATGGAAGGGGTGGGCCTGATTAATATCCCCCCATCCTGTCGTTTAATGACAAAAGAGACAATTATCTCATCTCCAATTGTGGAAATTATGGAGATAAATATGGACAAATGAAGTGTAAAACTATACCCAACATAAATCTTTTTAAAGCAACCAATTCGAAACAAGATAATGAAAAAATTAAAAAAGTACAAAAGATTATAAAGAAATTAACTGATATATCCATACCTGAAAAAATAAAAGGAGAAACATCGAGATTTTTGACAACCCTGGAAAATCTAAATAAAAATATGGAAATTAATTATCCCATTTTCCAAACGGAAATAGAAAGAACCACTTATTATAAAGGCTATTAGCCTCATCTTGGGGATATTCCATAACTGTTATCGTGACTGTGGAACTGTGTCAATTTGATATTTAGTAAAAAAATTAAAACGAAAATAAAAAAGTTTAGAAATACAGCTTTTTATTAAGATAAGGAACATATCCTGGCAAGTTTATGCTTAACGGGAAATTGAGAAATTTCCACTTCCTAGATATTTGCGTCAGTTGGGTCCCGGAAGGTGTGGTTGATAAAATGTATAAAAGATACATTTTATGGGAAGGGGCAGACAGATACGAATCTTATGCCGGACTGACCTCTGGTCCGTTGATTTAGAAATACCTTAGAATATTATGGATTATTGTAAGTGTCTTAGTATCTTATTATATATTATTGTAGATTTCTTATACTTGTGGTTCTACCTGGGACAACCAGTCCCAGCAGAATATATATATATATATATATATATATATATATATATATATATATATATATATATTCTACTGGGACTGGTTGTCCAAGGTAAAACCACAAGTATCATAAATCTACAATAATATATAATAAGATGCTTAGACACTTACAATAATCCGACAGTATTCCAAGGTATTTCTAAATCAACGGACCAGAGGTCAGTCCGGCATAAGATTCGTATCTGTCTGCCCCTTCCCATAAAATGTATCTTTTATACAATTTATCAACCACGCCTTCCGGGACCCAACTGACGCACATAGCTAGGAAGTGGTAATTTCTCAATTTCCCGTTAAGCATAAACTTGCCAGGATATGTTCCTTATCTTAATAAAAAGTTGCATTTCTAAACTTTTGTATTTGTGTCTTAATATTTTTACTAAATTCCAAATTGACTTAATTAGAAAGCATCACCACGAAAGTCTTAAGCTTTTCGGTGCAATGTGTTCGAGCCTGTTTCGTTTCAAATTTTATTTTGAATTTTTCACCCACCAACACGTAAGACTGTATATGGGGCTCCTTTACATTAAAAAGTGGAATACCGATTTTCCCAAATTTTTCAAGATATATGTTGTGTGAAACTCCACTTAACCGATTCGAACAATCAAAATTTAAACTACAAGCTCATAGATTAGGACGTTCTTCTGTACAAACACCAATTAAACTGACGAGTTACCTCATTTTCATCACCAGTGGATTGCTTTATCGTTTCCTTTGCTTTTGCTATAGCATCGCTGCCAATAATCCTATCTGGGAATAGTTCAAAGATGTTATTCATCTTGATTGCTGATGCCTGTAGTTCAGGACGTCGAAATACCGTTGCCATTACTGCATAAACGAACATTTCTTCGTTCACCCGATCTCGTACCAAAGCAGCAAAACTAAACAGGTCGTCAAGATTCTTGAAAGCTAAAGAGGGAAAGGACTGTTTAAAGGATAGTAAATTTATAGTAATGTTATTGAAAAAGAACTATTATTGTACATCATTTTGTAACGTGCTGTCAACATATCCCAGCTTCAATCAGTAATGAAAATAACTGAAACAGAAGCAGGCTATAACTGTTCCGTGAGACAACAATAATCCAAATTTGAAAACAAATCAGAAATTTGTTTTGATCTTAAGCTCCCTATAACAGGACACAAGTTTGATTCTATACCGTTCTATACCTTAAAAGGTACCTAGACTAAAAAAATTATGAAAAAAAGAATCAAATTCTGCCAATAAATACATAAAATTGACGGAAACATGTTAACCATGTTGACTTGTAAAGGAGAAAACATGTCAAGAAGATAATTCATACTTCATAATATGTAGAATAATTGTAGCTAGCACATTTTGCCTGCAGCCCTGCTATACTTTACCCCCCTCCATATGTGCAAATATATAGCCCAAATCATATATTTCCAATGCATTCTGCCACCCGTCACCTTTTTTTCCGGTTCTTGTTTCGTCATAGTTGATTCAATTTAAAGGTAAACGGGTTGAAACAAGAGATACACATTGGGAGAATAGGTGAGAAATATATAAATTCGGCTATACATTTACACATTAGAGGGGCTGGGGGTAAAGTATAGTGGGGCTGCGTACAAAATATGTTGGCTACATTTATTCTGGATATTATGAATTTAAATTGTTTTCTTGACATGTTTCCTTCTCTAAAGGTCCTTCTCTAGGCTTATGCCAAATTGACAAGCAGGTAGAGTTAACTCAGCTGTATTCGAACGAGTAACGCGACAGTCTTTGTTTCAGGGGACGGAATGTTTGCTTTTTTGTTGCTGACTTTTGTTTGTTGACTATGTATGGAGGCTAATACCTCTACTACTACTATTACTACTACTACTACTACTACTACTACTACTACTACTACTACAACTACTACTACTACTACTACTAATACTACTACTACTACTTTACTACTACTACTACTACTACTACTACTACTACTACTACTACTACTACTACTACTACTACTACTACTACTATATTCTCTGAGGCCAACCTGACTCTTATACATGATAATGGTAATAAGCTTACCTAAGCTATGGATGTCAGGTATTGTGTTATCTTGGAACGATAATTTCGACAGGACCTGTGCCTGTCATCATCAGGTTCAAATTCAAGACTCTTGCCAGAATATAAAATCACTAAATAAAATAAAACTAAAATCACTGAACAACACTAATAATAAGTCGAACCTGGAATTATTGTTGTAATATGGCCCGGATTTTGGTAGAGGCATTGATGGCCGCTATCCTAGTAGATCTCAAAAAGGTTGGGTCTATAGAAGTAGGGTGGAGTTTTTTGCGAGTTCTTAGCCTATGGGTAATGGGTTCCCAAATTTCACTGATGCGGAACTCTCTATTGTCTTTATTAATGGCTGGTTTGTTTTTAGCAATTTCCAGAGCTTCTCTGATTTTCTGCTTTAAGAGTTGTGGAACAATAGCAAGAAGTTGAGCCTGGTCAAAATCAACGGAGTGAGAAGGGTTTTCAAAAATATGATGGGCCAGTGCGGGAAAAGTATCTTCCTCCTTAAGCTTTGTCTTTTTAAGGCAAGTTGGAAAGGTATTTGGCTGGTATTTTGAGATCCATAACTCTTAGCAGCCAACACACATTAAGAAATACCAAAGAAGCAGTTGAAAGGCTAAAAAGCATCAACATCCTGGAGAATACCACAATGTGCAGTTTTGATGTTGTATCTCTGTTTACTAGCATACCCTTGCCCCGACTTATGCCAGCTTTACAATCAGCTTTGGAAAATGATGATTCCTGGAAAGAACTCACCAGCTTAGACACCACAGACATCATTATTCTCACGTCTTTATGTCTGAACAATGCTTACTTCACTTTCAGGCATCAAACCTACAAACAGAAGTGGGGCATACCAATGGGATCAGCCTTGGCACCAGTTCTTAGTGAGGTGTTTCTACACTATATCGAAAATAATATCTTCAAGCAGGACTTCAAGGATCTCCAACACTACATGAGATATGTAGATGATTGCTTAATAATTTGGAATGGGACAGAAGACAAATTAAGATCCTTTCTCAATACTTTTAACCAGCAGGATCCAGATATAAAGTTCACCATTGAACTTGAAAATAACCACAGTTTACCCTTCTTAGATGTTCTCATTACCAAACGGGAAACTAGGTTTGACTTGAGTGTATATAGAAAGCCAACTCATAGTGATAGATATCTGAGATATGACTCTTATAACCACCCAATAATTAAAAATTCTGTAGTCTATTCGCTGGTTGATAGAGCGTTTATAGTGTGTTCCTCTGATTTGGAGCTGAAGGCTGAACTTGATCATATAAAAGATGTTCTTATAGGCAATGGCTACCCCCAACAAGTCATTGATAAGGTTATCTCCAGGAGAAAGATTAGCACAAAAACCAAGAGCTCCCCTAAGACTGAAGAAGATAAACCCTTTTTGTCATTACCTTATATTAAGGGGATTACTGACATTTTAAGCTCCAAACTCACTAAGCTAGGCTTTAAGGTGTTTTTTCCTTCTGGAATGACCGTCTCCTCCTTCTTAAACAAAGGCAAAGATAAGATCACTTCAGATCCACCAGGAGTATATGAGATTCCTTGCAGTTGTGGTGATACCTATATAGCTCGTACCATGAGATCTCTACATCACCGATTAAAAGAACATGCTGATTCCATTGATGCCTGCCTTAAAAAGACAAAGCTTAAGGAGGAAGATACTTTTTCCGCACTGGCCCATCATATTTTTGAAACCCTTCTCACTCCGTTAATTTTGACCGGGCTCAACTTATTGCTATTGTTCCACAACTCTTAAAGCAGAAAATCAGAGAAGCTCTGGAAATTGCTAAAAACAAACCAGCCATTAATAAAGACAATGGAGAGTTCCGCATCAGTGAAATTTGGGAACCCATTACCCATAGGCTAAGAACTCGCAAAAAACTCCACCCTACTTCTATAGACCCAACCTTTTTGAGATCTACTAGGATAGCGGCCATCAATGCCTCTACCAAAATCCGGGCCATATTACAACAATAATTCCAGGTTCGACTTATTATTAGTGTTGTTCAGTGATTTTAGTTTTATTTTATTTAGTGATTTTATATTCTGGCAAGAGTCTTGAATTTGAACCTGATGATGACAGGCACAGGTCCTGTCTAGTGTTGGGCGATAATTTGATCAAACGATATATCGATATATCGATATTTTTACTTTCGATATTCGATAATCGATATATTGATTTCGATATTTCTGATCAGTTTTTATTCAGATTAACTCTTGGCTTTGCAAAGTTAAAAAAAAAAATTGGGTACTTATCTGTTAGCCACTACACACTCAGAATCTGAATCTATAAAATCATACAACAACCGGTTTATTGCTGTTTGTATACGGAGACAATTAGCTTCGATTCAGTGGAAAACTACATTGTAGCTATGTTTTAATAAATATTTAGTTGGTATTTTGGTTTATTTAGGTTAGGTTACTTATTGCATGCAGCCCCGCTATACTTAACCCCCACCCCACCATCCCCCTAGTGTGCAAATATACAGCCCAAATTATATATATGATTGATGATTTTATATGATGATTTTATTTTACATATGAAAAAAGATGATTGATATCGAATCTACACGGGTCAAAATTAATCCTTCTCTCCTTTGGCATTTTCTGTCCTCTAAAAGCGGTGAGTCTTTATCCACGTCTGCTATCCCTGATTCTGAATGGTACGCATATTATAGATTCAATATATATTATTATATTATTATTATTATTATATCCTATCTATTTCCCAAGCATAGCGGTTGTTTCTACCCCGTACCTGTAGATCCAAATTCTCGAATGTGTACTGGCTGATAGAAAAGTACCAACAATTATAATAAAAGTGTATTTTGCACAATTTTTTTTAAACTTTGAATAATAGAAAATCAAGCAATAAAAACAAACTTCGATTACAAGACTGAATATCATAGAAATCTAGACTTGAAATTACTCGGGCTCAGGGTAAAGAAAGATGACCTACTGACTACTTTTTGGCTATTCAAACTCAGCAACATGTCAATGTTTTTTCCCTGAGCATTTGTTCTACCTTTCAGTGATTAAATAAAAAAAAAAGAAAACAGGTTTTTTCAACTGAAAGTAAGGTTCAGCATTAAAACTTAAAACGAACAGAAAATTATTCCGTATATGAGAGGGATGCCCTTCATATACGTTTTTTCTAGTATTTTAAAAACAAGCTTCTTATTCTAATTAAATAGCCCTTGTGTTTCAGGAGTTGTTTTTAAATAATTGGAAATCTTTAAAGGAGGGGGTAACTCCCCTCGCATACGGTAGGATTCTTTTTGTTTCAAGTTTCAATATGTCTCCCTAGTTTCCGTTGAAAAAAAATAATTTTCTTATTTAATTTTTGGTTGTTTTCATTTAATACCAGGAAATCATCACTACAAATCCGTCCCTGCTGAAAATTCCACCCAGATATTTTTCTTGTGGACAATTCCGCCTAGAAATTTCTCTGCACCTATTTTCATTTGAAAAAAAAGACGTGTCTTTCATTTAATTTTTGATCTTTTTTCAAATCATGCCGGAAAACTCCTTCAACAGGAAATTTTTCATTGAAATCCCATCCTCCGAATGGAAAGTTACTTCCACGGAAAATCCTCTGATGAAGATTTCTCTCCCGCGAAAAAATTTCCACATGGAGAATATCTTCTGCGAAAAATTCCGCCACGAAGAATTGCTCCCACTGAAAACTTTCCCATGGAAAATTTCCCCGTGGGAACTCCCTCCCTCCCACAAAAAAATCTCCCAGGCAATTTTAACCTCTCTGAAAATTTACCCCGGATAATATCCCCGGAACATCTCTAGATGTTAAATTGAATCGGCAAAGAGAAAGTAAAATAAATTTGATATAAGAGTTCTGGCAAATTCTCCCGTGTAATATTTCTCCTTATAAGTTCATCTTCGGAAACTTCCCTGCCCATGGAAAATCCCCTTGCGCAAAATTTCCCTCCCTAAAAACGTCTGTTTACTTCCAAATAAAAGAAACTATATGTAAACAACAGACAAAATTCATAACTTATAGCCCTTCCCCCGAGTACCATGGGGGGATCATGACAATTTCCTCTGAACATCTCTACATCAAAAATTGAATCGGCAGAGAAACATTATGACGAATTTCGTATAGGAGTTATGACAAATTCTCCGGTGTAAAATTCCCCCTTGTTAGTTCAGCCCCGGAAATATCCCTGCCCATGGGAAATCCTACCTGTGGAAAATCCCCCCACAGAAAATTCCCCCTCCCCTAAAGAGGCCTGTTTACTTACAAATAAAAAATACTATACGTAAACAATAGGCAAATTCATAACTTAAAGCCCTTTCCTCAGGTTGCGGGGAGTCAGGTTATCTCCGGAGGAAAATTTTTTCGATCTTTCAACTATGTTGAACAAAATGAATATCTCAAAATTGGGATCGGGTGTTTTCAGGGAAAAAGGGCGTGGGAGGGGGGCTATTGGCTCTCCAATATCTCGGGTCACTTTAAAAGGGAACTAGAACTGTTATTTTCTTTCGAACGAGCACTTTCCCAACATTCTTGGGCCTTTGAATTGATGCGATCACGCTGGCGAAAGAAAGAGGAATAAATAAACATGCATCCGTGATTTTTATTCTGACAAAAAAATACAAAATTCTACATTTACGCTGACGGGAGGTTAAAATCTTTACAAGTAGGGTTCCATGATATACTGAATCTGATGGTACGCTTTACTTTAAGATTCTTTGACTTTTTGGGGGGTTTCTCCCCTTTCCCAAAAATCAAGCAAATTTTCTCAGGCTCATATCTTTTGATGGGAACACTAAACTGAATGAATCCTATATATTTGGATTCAGCATAGAAAGCCAATTCTCTTTTATATGAGCAAGGCCTATCAGCTTAGAAGGCATTAATACAGCCAAGGCCTTTTGGAGGTTCTCAGCAACATTTGGAAGTCCTCCTGACTAAACGTATTTTGAGTTTGAGAACAGGCTATACCAACTTATGGATATAGGTAAGTATGCTGTGTATCAGCATGTATGAGTCAATGGATTAAATACATCATTGTTCTTCTTCTCGCCCATTTCCCAAACAATTTTCTATGTTGGATCTTTTCTGCAGGACTTTTACCAGTAGCAGAAAAGGCCGAAAATAGTCATAATATGTTCAAATATCGTTTTCGATATCGATATTTTCGTTTCGATATTCGATATCGATATTTGCTCTGATATATCGATATATCAATATCGATATTGAATATCGCCCAACACTAGTCCTGTCGAAATTATCGTTCCAAGATAACACAATACCTGACATCCATAGCTTAGGTAAGCTTATTACCATTATCATGTATAAGAGTCAGGTTGGCCTCAGAGAATATATTAGTAAGACCTATGGAGGGTATGTGGCCAAGCAAGTCAAAGATCTATCTCTCCTATTTAGGAAGAAAGCTAGAATCACTAATCACCAAAAATTCTTACAACAATGTAAGAAACAAGATTTAATTCCCCACTCTATGAGACCCAGAGTGAAAATATCTAGTAAGAACTATAAATCTGCTCAACACAAAGCTGGCCTAATCTTTATTAATCATGAATTAAAGGACCTTCAACAGAGGAGAAACATGGTTTTTCAACAGATCAATACAATTAGACAGCAACTGAGTAATACTCTTAGCCCAGAAGATTTCACTAAGGTTGGCAAGATCCATGACAAAGATTTTAAGTTTGTTTTTTCAATAACCAGGAAAGTACATGTAGACAAGCTAGAAAAACTTAAATTTGAGAAATTTGCTACTAGGGTTACACATAATCCTAGAGTGTCACCAGGTCCAGCAGTCATCAATTTAAGTCAACAAACATTTGACCAAAAGAAATTAGACATTCTTTCAAAAGGATGGAAATTTTCTATCCCCCCCAAACATTTACCAGTAGAAGAAATCATCTCAAATGTAGAGTCAGCTTTAATTCTAAACAAGAAAACAATCAATGTTGATCCACAAGATATTAGAAGCTTGGTTTCTAATACCCTCAGAAAAGCTTTGTCCAAAAAGAAACATATTGAGGAGAATCTAACAAGAGATGAAATGAAGGTCGTCACAGATCTCAAGAAAGATACCAACATCATAATTACCAAAACTGATTAAGGTAATACAATAGTAATCCTCAATGAGACCGAGTATGTCAGCAAATCATTAAACCTCCTGAATAACAACAAAGTATATGAAAAAGTTAATGTCAATGCTGTAAAGGTTGCTTATGATAATGTCAAAAAAGCTTTGGATAATCTTAGTCTCACAAATAGGATTAATGATCAACTTTATCGGAAACTCATTCCTGTCAGACCGGTCATTCCTAGATTTTATGGTGCACCCAAAATTCACAAACCAGATATTCCCCTTAGACCTATTGTGTCAACAATAGGTTCAGCTACACAAAAGTTGGAAAGGTATTTGGCTGGTATTTTAAGATCCATAACTCTTAGCAGCCAACACACAATAAGAAATACCAAAGAAGCAGTTGAAAGGCTAAAAAGCATCAACATCTTGGAGAATACCACAATGTGCAGTTTTGATGTTGTATCTCTGTTTACTAGCATACCCTTGCCCCGACTTATACCAGCTTACAATCAACTTTGAAAAATGATGATTCCTGGAAAGAACTCACCAGCTTAGACACCACAGACATCATTATTCTCACGTCTTTATGTCTGAACAATGCTTACTTACAATGCGAACATTAACAGTTCGTTGCAATGTCAAACAAAGTTTTACAAGTAGTCTGCTAGGTAGATTCTGTTGTTTCAAAACTAGAACTTTCAGGAAAGGTTTCTGTTTTTTTTTTTTTTTGGGGGGGGGGGGCAAGAGCATTAAATATTTTGGCCTCAGACAACAAAAAGGCATATGCTACCGTTTTTTCTCGTTTTTTTGCTTGTTGTCTAACATTAGCACTAGTTACTCTACATACGGGAAAAAAGATATCTTTTGAGTTAGCTACATACAAAATATTGAATTTGTAGTAATTGCTTATTGTTTAACTGTCGAAGAATTACTTACTATTCATCATCTTCACTAAAGCATTGCCAGCTTTTTTGTCGACATCATAAAATACAGACCAGGGTCTTCCGCGCGGGAACAGTCAGTACTGGGGACAAATCGGGCAGTTTAACACCCCTGACTGACAAAGGTGATGGGGCTTTACCTAGTAATAAATATGAAGTTAGATTTGCATCACAAAGGCTTAGTGTCTGAAAAGGAAGAATATCAAAACAAAAAGGTAATAAACACATATCACGGAAAAACCCAAGAAATTTAGGCAAAATAATTTTTGGATTTTTTTCCAATTCTTCTCCCCAGGGAATTACAAATCTCCTAAAATGGGGTGCTTTTTAAATGTAAGCCATCAGATACATTTTTTTTAAGTGTCAGGTCCCCAAACAAAGTTTAGGCCAAAAAACTACTGAAAGGCCTTGATGCCTCGTTTGAATTATCCAAACAGAATTTGTCAGTCAATAACACAGGGTCCATCGTATTCCCCTGGAAAAACGTCTTTTAAAAATTGTCCCCAAAAAATCCTTCCAGAAAATGTCCCCAGAAAATTCCCCCCTTGTTAAATTCTACCCACATGTAAAATTAAGCAGGCAAAGAGAAAGTAAGACGAAAAAAAAAGAATGCAAAAAAGAATGTATTTTGGATTTTATTCATCAAATCCCCCCCCTGGATATGG
>JAPEVW010000575.1:0-74000 GCA_027921565.1 Artemia sinica | reverse complement strand
TCTTTACGCTAGAGTTCAAGTTATGTTCCAATCCTTTAAGAATGACCCCTTAATCAAAAAGCCCGTCAATTGGAATAAATAGCTCTGATGGAAGTACAAAAAAACTTTAGCGTAAAGATCGAGGTACTGACTAGGGGGCGAAACCAATCATATGCGTAATAGTTTCTGCTTGCTTCAAGTTTTGATCTTGCTCCTTACTTTCAGTTGAAAAACTTTTTTTTATTTAATTTCTGATCGTTTTTTTTTTAAATAATGCTGGAAAATCTGGTGCTCCCTTCACAGCAATGTCCCTTCCGCCATGAAAAGATCCTCCCGCGTAACCCCGACTACCAGACAAAATCCCCTCTGAAGACAACCCCCCCAACTACTAGACAAAATCCTCCCTCAAAACTTCTGTATACTCCCTAACACTCAATACTATATGTAACATTGGGCCAAGTTCATAACTTGCAGACCTAGCCCCGAGGACTGTGGGGATTAAGTCATCCTCCAAGACACAGTTATTGTATTTTTTCGACCATGCTGAACAAAATAGCTATCTCAAATTTTGATCGGGTGACTTTAGGAAAAAATGAGCGTGGAGGGGGCCTCTATTTTTGGTCACTTTAAATGGACACTACAATTAAATTTCCTTTCGAATGAGCCCTCTCGCGATATTCTAGGACCACTGGGTCGATACGATCACCTCTGTGAAAAAAAAAACAAATAAACACGCATCCATTATCTTTCTTCTGGCCAAAAACTACAAAATTCTATATTTTTGCAGACAGACGCTTGAAAATTATACAGTAGGGTTCTCTGATTCGCTGAATCATGACGGTGTAATTTTCATCAAAGTTCCATGACTTTTAGGGGATGTTTCACTCTTTTTTCGAAAATAAGGCAAATCTTCTCAGGTGTAACTTTTGATGGGTAAGACTAAACTTGATGAAACTTACATATTTGAAATCAACATAAAAATCTGATTCTTTTAATGTATCAATTGGTACCAAAATTCCGTTCTTTAGAGTTTCGGTTACTATTGAGCCGGGTCGCTCCTTACTTACAGTTCGTTACCACGAACTGTTTGATAGTCGAACGTGATTACAGAGCAACTAACTCCCTTCCCATGCCCACATTTCCCCAAACACATCCAATAAAAATTTTTAGATAGCCATTTTGTTCAGTTAGTTAACTTTACTAATGTAAGATCATATCGTCCAATAGTCTGCTGTTCTGTGTAGGTAAAGTTTATGCAAGCACCATTAATAATACCCTTTACCAATACCTTGAGTCACATTTGTTGTTGGCAGACACGCAATACGGTTTTTGCAGAAAAAGGTCCACGTTAGACTGTCTGATTGCATAGTATCAAGAATGGGTTGAGCTCCTTTCTCAAGGACACGATATTCGCCTTCTCTCCTTTGACATTGCAAAAGCCTTTGATCGTGTATGGCACAAGGGACTTCTTTTTTCTTTGCAAACTGAAAGCCTATGGAATTCATGGCCGACTATTTGACGAGCTTGCTGACTTTCTTCATCAGCGATCGTTGCAAGTTGTCCTCGATGGCTTCATATCAAAAGAATACCCAGTTTTATCAGGAGTTACACAAGGAAGTATTCTTGGGCCTACTCTTTTCTTGGTGTTCATAAACGACCAAGGGGACACTTGTGAAAAAAACCTCACCACTTTGCGGATGACACAACAAAAAAAAACATCAATCGCAAAAGACGAAGATCCAAGTGAACCCCACAAGGAGCTTCAGGCTGACTTGGTGAAAATTGAGGCGTGGGCAGATGCATGGCTTGTAAGTTTTAACACATCGAAAACGAAAGAGTTCCTAATTTCTAAGGCGAGTAATATGAAGGCTCATCCTGATTTCGTCTTCAAAGGAGAGGTAATAAACGTGAGTTGATACAATGCGCCTACTTGGAGTTCATTTCTCTTCGGATCTCTCATGGACTGAGCATCTCATTAAAATTAGATGCCCTTGCAGCAAGAAATTAGGAGCTATCCTAAAATGCAAAAGTCTTCTCCTTGATGATTCTATTCTGCCACTTTTCAATTCATGCATCAGACCTGTCAGGGAATATGCATGTCCTCTCTTCGCTGGTGCACTAAAACGCCGCATCGCTCCACTCCAACATATTCAAATAGAGCAGTGCGTGTAGCAACCTCTGGCAACGCGAAAGCTAAAACCCCACAGCTGATCCAGGAACGTTTTGATGTGGCGTCTATGTCGGTTTTCTGTAAGTACTTGTATAGCCCTCCATCAGAGGATCCAGCGAAGCTCGTTCCTGATAAAGCAAAGCCCTTGCAATCAACTCGCCGAAGTACAGCTCGTCAGGACTGCCTTTATCAGGGTACTCCCCACCAAGAATATCTGAAAACGAGTTTCGTCCGGCGATCGATTTCTACGTGGAATAGATTGCCGGCAGAGGTAATTCAGAAAAATCCTTCCCTTGAAGCATTCAAGAAAAGGTATAACAAGTACCTCAGTGTTAGAAAATGAGGTAACTACCAGGACTAGCGGCAAATCATCATTTGTGATGGAGCCGTGAAGCCTGTAATAAAAAAAAAAAAAACTTTGGAGGGGCTGAAATATAAAGAAAATCATCACTTGAAAAAATAGGACCTCTTTTCCACACCACCCAAGAGGTAGAGGTCAAGAGGTAGGTGTATCAAGTTTTCTATTTCAGGTGAACTAGAGGAGGTATGAAAATAAATTAAGCACAGCTATTTGTGCCCAGATTTTTAAAAGTGTGTAGGCCTATATTTTAAAAACCGCTAAAAAAAAATTTCCAGCACGTAAATAACAGGCCAAACTATAAGGTCTTAAAAAAACGAAAAGATTTTAACCATTATTTTCTTTTTCTCTGAAAAGACTATGTCAATATAAAACGAACAGAAATTAAATAAAAAAAACTTTTTCCACAAAAAAAAAATATTTCAAAGAAAAGTGAAGAACTCCATTAAACCAAAAATGAGCAAAAATAAAATCAAATAATCTACCAAGCGTGAAACTACCACAAACAAGCATCGATAAATAAATGAAACCCAAATCCAACAGAAATTACAACAAATAACCGATTCAAACTCAAAACGAGCAGAAATTAACATGAGTTGGGCTAAAAACCCCTATGCCTTCCAAGGCCAGAACATAATTTGCATTTTACTGAAAAAATACAAATGAATGTGCATTGTCAGTTTAATGTACATATTACGTAAGTCCCATACATCCTCATGGACGTCCTGGGACCACTTCGTCCAGAATCTGATGAACTAGGGCTCGATATGCTGTTCTGTCAAGTGCAGTTCGGAATAGTGGGGGAATGTATTGCCGGTCAAAGTTTTCGACCCAGCTTTTGCGCGGTCCTCCCCGTGGCCATTGTCGTGGTGATGGCTTTAATTCTACGGAGCAGGGTCTTGGTCAGGATTCTGGTTTGGTGGCTTGTAAGGCTGATGGGCCGGTAGTTGTCACATTTTTTGTGACAACTTCGAGCCTTTTTTTGTGTATTGCGACTATTGCTGCCTTGCACCACTGCTGCGGGGAGTGTCCAGTTGACCAGGTGGCTGATACGAGACTGTGTGGTATAGGTTGACAACATCTTCTGAACCAACATTTTATCAGTTCAGCAGTGACACCGTCTGGCCCTGGAGCTTTGTCTCGCTTTAGGGATTCTATGGCCGCTTTGGTCTCGCTACTAAGTGGAGGTGGGGGTCTCGATCTATGATTGGGAAGGAGTTTAGGATATTTGGGTCGGTCATTACTTCAGGGTTCAGTTTATCCTCAAAGTATTCCTTCCATCCAAAGTATTCTACCCAGGAGGTAGAGGGCAAGAGGTAGATGTATCAAGTTTTCTATTTCAGGTCACTTAGAGGAGGTATGCAACTAAATAAAGCACTACTACTATATGTGCCCAGATTTTTATAAGTGTGTAGGTCTATATTTTTAAAAACCGCTGAAAAATTTTCTCCAGCACACGAATAACAGGCCAAACTATAAGGTCTGAAAAAAACGAAAAGATTCAAAACCATTATTTTCTTTTTTCCTGAAAAGACTATGTCAATATAAAACGAACAGAAATTAATTAAAAAAACTTTCCACAAAAAGAGTATTTCAAAGAAAAGTAAAGAACTCCATTAAACAAAAATGAGCAAAAATAAAATAATCTACCAATTGTGAAACTACCACAAACCAGCATCGATAAATAAATGAAACCCAAAACCAACAGAAATTACAACAAATAACCGAGTCAAACTCAAAACGAGCAGAAATTAACACGAGTTGGGCTAAAAACCCCTATGCCTTCCCAAGGCCAGAACATAATTTGCATTTTACTGAAAAAAATACAAATGAATGTGCATTGTCAGTTTTAATATGCATATTACTTAAGTCCCATACATCTTCATGGGACGTCCTGGGGCCACTCCGTCCAGAATCTGATGAACTAGGGCTGGATATGCTGTTCTGTCAAGTGCAGTTCGGAATAGTTGGGGAATGTATTGCCGGTCAAAGTTTTCGGTCCAATGCGTGGTCCTCCCCGTGGTTGAAGTTCTTCAGTTGTCCTTTCAAGCGCGATCTTGGGCAGGCGTTCGGGATTCATTCATTTTACATGGCCGAACCAGCGCAGCTGCTGTTTTTGGATTTTGTTCAGGATAGTATCTTGCGACTTCAGCCTTCTTCGTTTGGGACATGGTCAGTATATCTGATCCTGGCTATCCGACGCAGACATCTCATTTCGAACGCAAGGAGGTTGCACTGGTTTTCAGCTTTTAATGTCCCGGTTGCACACTGATACAGAGCAATGGGTATAATCAGACTGTTGAACAGATACACTTTGAGATGGTTCGAAAGGTGGCTAGATTTCCAGATGTTTGATAGTCTTTTGAAGCTAGAGCTGGCAAGACCGAGGCGGCGTTTAGTGTCGACAGTGTGGCAGTTGTCAGCCGTCAAAAGACTACTGAGGTAAAGGAATTTATCGACTGTTTCCACTTTTTCACCGTCTATTACTATCGAGGGGGGTTTGTTATTTCCTGTCGTGATTTGACCATGATTTAGGTCTTGCTACGTTAATCTGCATACCAAACGGCTTCGTTGCTTGGGGGATGTAGTCAGCCAGTCTCTGGAGTTCTTGGGCGGTAGTGGACATCAGGTCGATATCATCCGCCTATGCTAGTTTGTCAATTAGGATTACTCATATTCTGGCTCCATAATCGACGGGTATCAGGGAGAGGATGGCATGCAGAAACAGGTTAAGCAAGTGCGGCGAGAGGATGCATCCTTGCAGGAGTCCGGTAGTTGTTGGGAATTCACCGGAGAGCTCACCAGTGGACCGTATTTGACGTTTGAATAGGTTGTACATGTTTTCAGTGATTCTGACTATTTCATCTGGGACACCATAGTGTCTTAGAATATGCCACAAGGCTTTCCTCCATGTTAGGTCAAAGGCCTGTCGGAAGTCAATAAAGAGCTGATAGAGGTCTCTGTTAAACTCGATGAACCGTTCCATCAGCTGACGCGCAGTAAAGATTTGGTCGATAGTTGATCGTCCCGATCGAAAGCCAGCTTGATACTCGCCAAGAACAGAGGCGGTGATTGCTTGAATTCTGCGGAGCAGGGTCTTGGTGAGGTTTCTGGTTTGGTGGCTTGTAAGGCTGATGGGCCGGTAGTTGTCACATTCTTTCTTCGAGCCTTTTTGTGTATTAAATAAAAAAAAACAAGTTTTTTAAACTGAAAGTAAGGAGCGACATTAAAACTTAAAACGAACAGAAATTATTCCGTATATGAAAGGGGCTGTCCCCTCCTCAACGCTTCGCTCTTTACGCTAAAGTTTTTTATTGTTTTAAAAAAATAAAGTTATGAGACAAAGTCAAACTTTAGCGTAAAGAGCGAGGCGTTGAGGAGAAGAAAGCCCCTTTCATATACGGAATAATTTCTGTTCGTTTGAAGTTTAATGTCGCTCCTTACTTTCAGTTTAAAAAACTTTTTTTTATTTAATTTCTGATCGTTTTTAGTTAATGCAACTTTTATTTTGCTCACCGTCATTGAATAAGTAAACAAAATTTGCATAAAAATTTTACTTTTCTTTTGCTAAATGGATGTCTCTAAATTTGGTTATGACATAATTTACAAATTAACTTACGTAACTAACTTCTATATTCGTATATTTTTCTTCTAGCAAAAAATACAAAGTTGCAGATTTTTTGCGGATATGAGCTTGAAACCTATGTAATAGGGTTTTCTGATACGCTGAATCTGACGGTGTGATTTTCATTAAAATTCTTTCACTTGTAGGGGATGTTTCCCCCCTCTTTAAAAAATCGGGTATATTTTCTCAGGCTCGTAGCCTTTTATGAGTAATACTAAACTTAATAAAATTTATATATTTAGAATCAGCATTATAAACCCATTCTTTTGATACATTTAGTGACATCAAAATTCCGTTTTAAAAGTTTCGATCACTATTGAGCCGTATCGCTTGTTTTTTTATTGTTTTTTTTTTATTACGTATATGTTGTTACGTATATGAGGGGGTCCTCCCCTTAGTCAATACCACGCTCTTTACGCTAAAAAGTAAAAAAAAAATTTTGATTCACAAACCCCTGAATCACAAAGGCTGTTTAGTTAGAATAGATAGCTCTTTTGAAAGCACTAAAAAAACCTGTAGCGTAAAGAGCAAGGTATTGACTTGGGGGAGAACCCCCTCATATATGGTATAATTTCTGTTCGTTTTAATTTCTAATGTTGCTTCTTATTTTCAGTTGAAAAAACTTGTTTTTTTTTAATTTAATTTCTGATCGTTTTTTAAATAATGCTTGGAAATCCGGCGCCCCCTTCATAGAAATGTCCCCTACGCCAAAGAAACTACCTCCACGGAAAGATTCTCCCGAGTAACCCCCTCCTCCAGCCCCACACCCAGAAAAAAAATCCTTCCTGAAAATGTCTGTATACTTCCCAATAACCAATAAATAATGCTGGCAAGTCTGGCGCCCCCTTCATGGCAATTTCCCTTCCCCCATGAAAACTTCCTTCATGAAAAGATCCTCCAACATAACCCCCGACCCACCCCCCCCCCTCACTACCAGAAAAAAACCATCCTGAAAACGTCTGTATACTTCCCAATAACCAATACTATATGTTAACATTGGGTTAAGTTCATAACTTTTAGCCCTCCCCCCGGGGACTTCGGGGGATTAAGTCATCCTAAAAGACATAGTTATGATATTTTCGACCATGCTGAACAAAATGGCTATCTCAAAATTTGGATCGGGTGACTTTGGGAAAAAAAATGAGCGTTGGAGGGGGGCCTAGTTGCCCTCCATTTTTTTTTGGTCACTTAAAAAGGGCACTAGAACTTTTAATTTCCGTTCCAATGAGCCCTCCCACGATATTTTAGGACCACTGGGTCGATAAGATCACCCCTGGGGAAAAAAAAACAAACAAAAAAACAAATAAATACGCATCCGTGATCTTTCTTCTGGCAAAAAAAAGCAAAATTCCACATTTTTGTAGATAGGAGCTTGAAACCTCTATAGTAGGGTTCTCTGATACGCTGAATATGATGCTGCGATTTTCATTAAGGTTCTATAACTTTTAGGGGGTCTTTTCCCCTATTTTTGAAAATCAGCCAAATTTTCTCAGGCACGTAACTTTTGATCGGTAGCACTAAACTTGATGAAAGTTATATATTTGAAATCAGCATTGAAATCTGATTCTTTTGATGTATCTATTGGTATCAAAAACCCGTTTTCTAGAGTTTCGGTTACCATTGAGCCGGGTCGCTCCTTACTTACAGTTCGTTACCACGAACTGTTTGATTGCGTCTAATGCTGCCTTGCACCACTGCTGCGGGACGTGTCCAGTTGACCAGGTTGCTGATACAAGACTTGGTATAGGTTGACAACATCTTCTGAACCAACATTTATCAGTTCAACAGTGACACCGTCTGGCCCTGGAGCCTTGCGAAGGCTCTCGTTTTAGGTATTCTATGGCCCCTTTGGTCTCGCTTCTAAGTGGAGGTGGAGGGGGGGCTCAATCTATGATTGGGAAGGAGTTTAGGGCATTTGGGTCGGTCATTACGGGTTCAATTTCTCCTCAAAGTGTTCCTTCCATCGTTCGAGCTTCATCTTGGCACCATTGATGTCGTTCCCCTGCTTATCTAGGATTATGGACGTTGAGGATCTTTTTTAAAGGATAGCTCGCTGACGGTTTTGAAGAGCTTGTGGCTGTTGCCTTTCATGAAGTGGGTTTTCACAGTCCTTGCGCTTTTTGGCAATATGGTTGCGGAATGCCTTCCTGATGCCACGTCAACTTTCCGTTTGAGATGTTTGTAGGTATATCGGCTGTTTCGGTCAGATTTGTTGTTATGTAGGCGTTTCTGGTCACACAATAAAAATATTTCATCGGTGATCCAAGGCTTTTCGTCTTTAGCTTTTCTACTAAGGATGTCACTTGCAGTCTCGAGGATTGCAGAGGTAGCATGTTCAGCCAAGTGCTAGATCTCTTCAGGAATTGCGAGTGGAGTGGATGTACTCAGGATGTCAGTGAATTTTGTACACAGGCTAAAGTTATATAAGGCTTTGTTGGTAGGGTCTCGGAGGAGTTCCAGTCGGAATCTTGGGATTTTTGTGGTTTTTGGGAGATATTTTAACCTCAGCTTGAGCTTGGACATCAGGAGTGTGTGGTCCGAGTTAAAATCTCCACCGGGGAGTGAGACAGTGTCCATTACAGATGACTTCCAATGTTTGGATATCAGGACGTAGTCGATCATGTTTTCGGTGACTCCATCAGGGAATCTTCATGTTACCTTTCAGCGGTGATAAGTGTATCAGTTTTGGGGATCTGATCAGTGACACTTTGTAGCTGGAAGTAGAATTGGTCGCACTCCTCTTCACTTCGGGCTGAATCCTGGACATATATCTGGACGACTGAGAGATTTTCGATGAGCCCTTTCAGGACGATGGTCGCTATTTTTTTCGATACAGGAGTGGAGGTCATTAATGACCTTTTTTGTGGCCGGAGAAAGGATGAAGCCGACACCCTGCCGTTGAACACCATCAGTACATTCCGACAGTAGGAAAGCGGTTTCAAGGATGTTTTCATCTCCGATTTGAGGAAGGTACGTTTCAGACATACCGACTATATCTCACTTGTATCTATCAATCTCTATGAACAACAGATCCATTTTGCCAGGTTTAGCTAAAGTCCGGGCATTAAGTGTACCAATATCGAGAGTTTTTTTTGCCGATATTAAACCCTCTTCCCGTCTGGGAGTCGTCCTAGGCCTATGATGGTCGTCGGCTTCCCTGTACGCGGTAACAAATTCATTATCATTATTCATATTCTTTATTAGTATCAAATCGCAAAGGTCGTCGGTTTCCCCAGACGCGTTAGCACTTCTATTTTAATCTTTTGATCTTGTGTTCATATTTTGGAAGGATATGGTTTCTTGGCTGATTCATTGACGGCGGTAAGCCACTCCTCTCCGTCAACTTGCAGAGGCCGTTGTCCAATTCTGGATCTTCCACCCTTTCGCAGTTGCCCTCCTGGAGAGGATCCTCCCACGATGGTATCCTGCAGTACCATACAATTTAACCCATTGTTGGAAGAAGGTTCGCATCTAGCAGGACGTTTCACACGCCAGTGGGCCCCGCTCAGTGTGTGTGTCAGAGGGGCATTCTTCCTCCTCCGCCTGTATTTATGATCCCCGAACGAGGGTACCCCAGTTTCAATTATGGACCCCCAGGGGCTGGGCCCCCTCTTGGTCCGCGCCTCCCTTTATGGAGGTACCCTACATATCTGTAGGGACTTTCCCGTATCCGCCACTTGGGGACGCGCTGAGTGGCCTGGGGAGGGCCCCTACTGAGAAGGTATTTAGTATACTGATATTTAGTAATCAAATGTTAATATTATTTGATTTATTAAAGTTATAGAAGTAAAAACATTTATATTTTTTCAGTAAAGTTTCAGTAACGTGGGTGGTTATCCTGAAAGTTTTGAAAACTTGTACTGAATATTTAGCGAACCTAGTGGGTGAAAATAATGGTGGCTTCTCGAAACTGACACCTTATGTCTCGGCGAGGGTAATCATTGCTTAAAAACTTTTCACTTAGCCCATCTTTTTTTGTTGTGACGTGTTTTTGGGCATCTCCTTCAGGCAATTCAATGCGATGCAACTGTGACGTGTTTTGGGCATCTCCTTCAGGCAATTCAATGCGATGCACTGGATCCCAGTTAAATTTATAACAGGGAGATTCACAGGACCAATAAGCGTCAAAAGATGAGTGGGCAAATGAAGCGTAAAATATTGCCCTTCCTTTGCACCACCTTCAAGCTGCTGCTTGATAGCTTCTACCATCAGAGACTGATGCCTCAAAGCTTCAAGCAGAGCGTGTGCGATTCTTAATCCTGTGTGCCCATTAACAACTGGCAAATCTACAACAAAAGAATCAAGACGTCCAGAAAGAAAAGAGATACTACCAATAATCTAGAGCGTTTTCTTATTAGCCGTGACCTTGTCAGCAATAACAACAAATGATGGTGGTCGTTTAGTAGCGGGCGGATTCGTACAGAGGCATCTTTGCATTTGGGAGTCAACAAGTTTGGCAAAACTGAGAGGAAGATTTGCGACAAACATGAGACTATGGTTCATTTCACCTATAGGAAGGCCTTTCATGTTATCATGAGTTATATCGCCCTTGTATTGGAGCTGAAAACCATGACCAACTTAGCTGAGCTGTCATTAAGCATTTCACACCACAGATCTGCTCCATTCTATGGTTTTCTACATATAATTTGATCTGCTTTGGGCTTATTGGCAGCGTCATCTAGCAAAACTCTGCTTATGAGATGACGATTCTCTATACTGGACTATTTTCGTCTTGAGTTTCGGAACTCTCTAGGTTGACTTAAGTTGGTAAAGGTAGTTCCAAGTGAAAAATTGTGAGTGATTGGATAAGTGGTAGTGCAGGTTAAACAGTGGTCTGAAGCTCAGTCTTTTTTGTCAAAAATTTGAAGCTTAAACTGCTCGTCTAAAAGAGTCTGAAGTCTTGTTGTCGTTTTGGCACTATGTTTTAATATCACCAAAGCTTTAGAATCGTTAATACTACTAGGTTTGATATTTTCCATTACATAGCTTGATGATGACGTTCCTTTGTTCTGAAGCTTCTGTGGAAGAGCTTTTATCATACTTATAACTAATGCTAGCTGGTCTGACTCTAAGGTCACTGCAGAATTGGTGCCATCGGTTCTGGGTCATTTCTGGGGATTGGCTGGTGTGGAGGGGGAAGGAGGGTTAGAGATAACTATAGGGCTCACGTTGGTAGGCTTTGGAGGGCTTAAAGAACTACTGACTGTTTGGTTAAGATGATTGGCTTTTCAATTGATTCATTTTCTGAATCAGGAAGCAAGCCAACGACAGACAATTAGCACTCAACTGCTGAACTGGGTGGCAGAGTTGAACTTGGTGGGCAACCAGAATAAGTGATTGGAAATTTGGGGAAAGAAGTAGAAATCGATTGTTCCCCTTTCAATCTGAAAGGCAGATTAGGGTGTTTTTTGGCAATGTGTTCTTTGATGGTGCTGTACCAGCCAGATACCTTGCAGTACCCGCAGTGAAAAAGGTGCTTTGAAGCTAGATTGTCTTACTAAAAACAAGAAAGAAGCGGTTAGTCAAGTTGTGAATGTGTTAGATTTCAATTCGATTGTCTGTGAAAGAAACAAAACAAGGTCACTGACAGGAACCAATACTTAAGATCAGCTTAGGCATTTACTTTAGATCAGATTAAGCGGCCGTTCACATGCGTGTTTAGCTAGATTTATATGTCTAGACAAGTGTCTAGCCAGACCTCAATGTCTAGGCAACGACCGTTCACAAGTAAAATTCGGTGCTTAGCTAAATCTACCACTTTAGTTTAAAATAGATTGCAGTTGTCATTTCTAGCCAATCAAGAGAGCTTATGCGGGCAAAACTTTCAAAATTGTATTCCCTATTTTTACTGTCACAAGATAAACGATGAGATAAGCCAAACACTTGAATTAGTGTGCTTCACTATTATGTTTGGTGTTGCATATTTGCCTAAAAATGAAATTAATGAGAAAACAAAAATTAAATTTCTGTTTGAAAATGTAAACATAGATGATGAAAATAGTGGAACTTGACACATTCTGATTGGGCTGTAATCGAAAATCCTAGACATTGAGATCTAGAGTCTAAAACTCAAAGTCTAGCCAAGCACCTTGTCTAGCGTGTCTAGCTAAGTACAAAATTTTACTTATGAATGGTCGTTGCCTAGACATTAAAGTCTAGCTAGACACGTGTCTAGGCATGGGATTCTTGCTAGACATGCATGTGAACGCCACTTTAGTTAATTTTACTAGGCCATGAAAACTGCCAACTAGCATTGGTACTATATGTGGTGATTACTTTTGGGAATATTAAATTTTGTAGACTTAAGGCACTTTGGCTGGTTTTGGGACAGTGATTTACATTTAATAAAGGCGAATTTGCTCTATTTTGGACATGATTTTTGGACTATTGGTTTGGACTTACTGTTTTCTCCTAGGTGATTGGACCTTGTTCAAGTGCTCATTTTTCTCAGTTACTAAATTAGGAAGAGTTTTTTTTTTTTACCAAGTAATTACCTGTAATACCCTATAATTCCATTTTATTGAATTTATACAATCCAGACGCATTGATTCATCATGACCCAATTAAAAAAACAATATATAAATCTTTTGAAAATTGCCATATTTACTTCAAGTTATTAGCATCACTCTTGTTTAAAAACCGTGTCTGTAAACTGATCTGTAATCTGTAAACTGAACCAGGTATGGGAAAAATTGTCAAAGCTGCTGCCTACCAGTAGCAGAATTTGACAGACTTCCGAAGCAGCCGAAACTTTATCTGCACATGTGTTTGGACAGCTTTTCTTTCAGAAAAATTAATTTTTATAAGTGAAAATAGTATTTGCAGACAAAATCTGCCAACAAATTTGAGAACTGCCAAATAGCATTGCTACTTTGCTACTACTACTACTACTAACAACTCACCGCAGCACCAAGCCACCTGAGGCCAACAAAGCTACGCACGCTCCTCCTCCTCCACCCCAATCTATTCAAAGCCTCCCTTTTTACACCTGCCCACGAAGTTCTGTTTTCCTTTAAATCTTTCTTTATGACATCCTCCCACCCCAGACGGGGACGACCTGCTTTCCGTTTAGCCCTAGACGGTTGGCTGAAAAGAACAATCTTCGGCAATCTGTCATCCTTCATCCGCACAACATGCCCTAGCCACCTCAAACTTTCTTTCATTGTAGCCCTAGAGAGCGGTATTGAACCACATTTTTTGTATAGCCTATTGTTTGAAATACGGTCAGTCAGCCGGGTACCCAGAACAATCCTTAAGAAATTCTCTGTAAAACATCTAGCAAATCTTCATCCGCTTTTCGGAGCGTCCATGCTTCAGAGCCATATTTGACCACTGTCATCACTGTAGCTTCTAATATTCTAATCTTGGTTTGCAGACTTATCTTCCTGTTCTTCCGAACTTTTTTTAACTGTGAAAAAACACCCTGAGCCTTGGCTATTCTACTTTTAAACATCTTCACTGCTCCCACCATCTTTACTAATAATACTACCAAGGTAAGTGAAGCTGCCCACCTGATCAATCTTTTCATTACCCAACGTCACTTTTTCATCTTCTTTTATTCCTATCCTTAGTGACTTAGTCTTCCTAACATTAATTTTCAAACCAATTCTAGCACCCTGAACTGGCAAAACCTCTAAAACTTCATTCATTTTGCTTACACTTGCATCTAGGATGCTTATATCATCGGCATAATCCAACTCCAGGAGACTTTTTCTTCCCCATTTGATTCCGTGGTCTCCTATTGCCAAGCCTGTGCTCCTCAAAACAAAGTCCATCAAAATAATCCATATAAAGGGGGATAGAACACAACCCTGCTTAACTCCTGATTTAATGCAAAACCAGCTACTAACCTCATTTCCTACCTTTACCGCAGCAGTGTTATTCTCGTACATAGCACTAATCACTTTAATGTGTTTGTCTAGCATACCATACAAGGATAAAACCTTTACCAAAGCTCTTCTATCAACAAAATCGAACGCTTGCTCATAATCTATGAAACTGAGGACCAAGGTGTTTGAAAACTCAGGCACTTTCAATTATTAGCCTAAGAGTGAAAATTTGGTCAACACATCCTCTACCTTTTCTAAGACCGCACTGTTCTTCTCTTAAAACTTTGTCTACGGCATCTCTCAGTCTAAAAAGTATCATATTACTAAGTAATTTACTACCTACAGAGACCAGACTAATGCCTCGATAATTACCACACTTACTTTTATCACCTTTCTTATAGAGTGGTTTAATTAAGGTTTTCCTAAAATCATTAGGTACTTCCCCTTTTTCAAAAATCATATTCATAATCTTCAGTAACTTATTTCTACCCTCAGAACCACCATATTTAAGAGACTCATTTACCACCCTATCAGCATCTGGACCCTTATTATTTTTTAATTCTTTTAGTACCGTTGCTAATTCTTCCTCACAAAACAAATCTTCTTTCACATCCAAGGGAACACAAACTTTTTCATTTTCCTCAATATCTTTTCCTGCAACTCTATCTCGGTTAAGCAAATTCTCAAAATGTTAGGCCCATCTCCCTTTAGTTTTTTCCTTGTCGCTAATTGTTGCCCCATTCCTATCGTTAACTGGGCCAAGTCCGGATTGACTACTCCCTCTCTATTTTTTAACATGCCAGTACAATATTTTACTATTATGCCGTCTAGCTGCATCTTCCAGATCCTCGGCAATTTTATCCATGGCCTCCACTTTACATCTCCTTAGTTCATATTTTAATGCTTTCTCCACTTTCTTTACATTCCTTTCGTTTTCATATGATATATCACTCAGATAATTCTTGTACAAGTCCTTTCTCCTTTCTATTAAACATAAAGCTTTTTCAATAATATTCTTAGCTGCAGTTCTAGCTTTCTTCCCTAATACACCTTCAGCAACTTCACAAATTATTTTTCTAAAATGATTACAACCATCTTCCACATTATCAAATTTTAAACTCTTAAGTTTAGTATTCAACTGTTCCTGGAAAGTTTCTCTCAATTTCTGATCCTGAAGTCTACTAACATCATAACTACCCGGGAGATAGTTACCCTTCCGATATTTCAGCTTTAAATTCTTGACACTACTAGATGGTGATCTTTACTTTTAACATCAATAACGGAACTCCTATATACCCTAGTATCTTGTATTGATCCTGCCAGTCTTCGGTTTACTATAACATAATCAATAAGGTTTGCTGTCTTACCATCACGTGAATACCATGTTAACTTATGAACCATTTTATGACCAAACGCCGGATTGGTTATAACTAGATTGTCATACCTACAAAAATGCAAAAGTCTGTATCCATTACTGTTTTCTTTTCCTACACCAAAATTACCAAGGCTAGGATACCATCTACCCTATTTTTACCAACCTATGCGTTAAAATCTCCCAGTAATAACATCATATTTCTACCTGGGACCCTGTCTATTTGCTCCTGTAACTGTAAGTAAAATTCATCTGAGTCACTAGTATCTCCGTCAGTCGGTTCTACAGGGGCGTATTCTACTATAACTGATACCCTGAACTTTTTAGTCATAGAATGAGCAATTAGTCTTCTATTATTAATACCTTTCCAGCCTAAACAAGACTTAGCAGCTTCCTTATTCATCATGAGCCCTACTCCCTGTCTATGTACCCCATCCTTCCTGCCTGTAAATGAATTCTATATCACCTAATTTCATGCTTCCTACCCCTGGGATATGAGTTTCTGAAACTCCTAATAAATCCAGTCCGAATCGTATGAATTCGTCAGTCAAAATGTCGATACGATAGTCATTTTTTAACGTCGTAACATTCCAAGTTCCAATTTTCATGTTCTTTAAATCACTGAAATTATTTTCACCTCAGGAAAAGCAATGATCCGGATACTAGTGCAGGACGGGGATCACATATCTTCTCAAGTCTACACCGAAGTGCTTAAGCCGGCTTAGACCCGGACAGCAAGAAGTCCCTGGGACCTCCATGAATGGAGGCCTTGTGCAATCCTGGGCTCATCTTAGTCACAACATGGTTTTCAGCACTTGGCGATGCTCTTTCTATCAACAAGAGTCGAAATCCTGTAGAGACAATCTCAAAGCCTATTACTTCCGACTCATTATGTATTCATGCCTACAAATATTATGCTACTACGGGGAGGCAGCCCATAATAGATAAATTAGCTAGGAAGAGGTTTTTCAGCCCGAAAAACGCCCATCAAAACAAACCAAGCCAGAAGAATTGTCCATTAGTCAGAATCCCGTGCGAATGCTGTGTCGTTTAATAGGCTATAATTTCCTCGAGGGGCACCACTCCTCAAGTGGGATTAGAGTTGACCGCAAGGTCCCCAGTCTTGCAGGTACCCCAAAAAAGTCGAGGCAGCCCTTTGCAGAGGCCGTTGTCCTTATATCTGGATCTTACGCCCTGCTGCAGTTGTCCTCCTATAGAGGATCCTCCCGCGATGGTGTTCTGCATCACCATGCAATTTAACCCATTACTGGGAGAAGGTTTGTAGCTCATGGGACATTTGGACAAACCAGTGGACCCTTTTGTGTGTACATTTGAGGGGCCTTCTTCCTCCTCCACCTGTATTTATGACCCCGGGCGAGGGTGCCCCAGTTCTATTATGGATCCCCAGGAACAAGGTCCCCCCTTGGTCTGTGCCTCCTATGGAGGTACCCTACATATCTGTAGGGCGTTCCCTTATCGCCACCTGGGGACACGCTGAATGGCCTAGGGGAGGCCAGGAAGATAAAAATGAACTTAATTGAAAATATTATGTTTCCTTTAAACATGGAAAATGATATAGTCTTCTGTATGACTTTTTAAACATTAAATTATTATAGAGAAGAATGAACAAATTTATACAGAAGACTTTGGTTTTCTTACTTAATATAACTCAACATTAGCTTGTAAAACTAATGTAGAAAACTAATGTGAAACTAATGTAAAACTAATATCTAGCCTAATTTATTGATTTACTTCAACATTAGCTTGTAAAACTAATTTAAAAAACTAACATAAAATTATCTATGTAAAAGTATCAAAAACAGAAAAAAAGTCCCTAAAAAGTTTCCAAAATTTACAATATTTTCTAGAAAAAAAATTCTTTGAAAAATTATTTTGTGGAAAAATTCCTTTTAATTAATCAAAAGGACATATCAGCAATGTCATAGCAATGGCCAATTGTATTAAGTTGAAACCTCCAGGACCCGATGAGAGGGATGTTCAAATTCCGACCAAAAGGCCATAGGCTAACACACTACTGCTGCTAGCAGATCAACAGCCATTCAATACTATCACTGACAATATCAACACTACCACCATGACTACCATTACAACCATGCCCGAGGGCATGAAGGTAAAATTTTCAAGAAACCTTAGGGGGGGGGGGGGAGACGAACTAAATCAGAACACACCCTCCGTATGCAGGATGTCAAAAGGAGGTAACAGCAATAACTTAGGAACAGTTTGGTGAAAGACGTTGAAACTAAGATGGCTTGTTGTGAGGGATGTTGAACTAACCAAAAGAAAATATTTGCATCCTAATGCTACTGCTTCTATTCATATTACTGCTACTGTTACCATAATTACTACCTCTATTACTACTACGGCCACTAAAGCTTAGGCTACTACAATTAATTCTACAGCTACGGCTACTACTACTGCTATTACAACTATGGATATTAAAGCGATTAATTTGGGATATATAGTAACTGTATGGAACAAAATCGAAACACCCTATGCCCACACAGGATGTCAAGCGAACGCATCAGAAGTGCTTCAGGAATGGTTGATGGTATGTATTAAGCTGAAACTTTCAGTGTGTGTTGAAGGGGATGTTGAAGAAACTAAAGGTGCCACGCACACACCGCCACCAACGCCGCCACAACTGCTGCAACTACGCAAGCCAAGGATACTAAGGGGAAGCTCCTAAGGAATATTAAAAAAAAAAATCACTTTTGACTATTTTGCTACTTTGCTACCCACTTTTTACAAGGCGGACCTCCTCATTGTATTTTGGTGAGTGACATCCATATTAATTTTTAACAGCCTATTTCACTGTCTTACGAAAAGCTCTTTTTGGGTTGATGTTCAGTTCAGGGAATAGAAGAAATCTTTTCGGCTCTGGCTAGATTTTTTGCACAACAAAAAAAAGAAATAAAAAAGAAAAACGGAGGGAAATAGACGAGCACTCGGACTCAGCCCAGAATTTTGATAGGAATTCAGGTGTCAAACTTCGAAAAAAAGTGTGAATTATATGAAAAAGAGGAGAAATTATTGATGTACTGTAAAAATGTAGAAATTCACTAGAAGAGGGGGAGAGAAAGCCGTAACACATGATATTACCCGTAGAATCCTCCCCTTGTGTGCAAGCACGGATGAGTGATAGACAAGGCAGACCAATGGAGATAATAAAGTAAGGCTGATGCAGTAAGCACTTGTCGACTTTCGTGCGTTGATAAATAAAAGTAGATTAAAAAACACTCTATTACCGTATCAATTCCAGCCATAAGTAGATCAATAACCATAAGTATGGCATCTCGTGGAGACAGTCCTCGTGCCAAAATGGATTCAAGAATAGTGGGATCCTCCTCGCTCTCTGGCTCTCTGGTTTTGAATCTTTTTTTAGGGTTCTTTCAATGTATTTCATGGCTATGCTACATGAAAATATGAATAAAAATGCATAGAAAAGTATTTGTTCAGTGTTGAGAAAATCACTTTTTCCTAAGGTATAACTGATAGAGAAAGAAAAAACTTAACTGACAAAGAAAGAATCGAGAATTAAATTTTTGAACTTTTCTAAAAAGTTTCTTACATAGCCTAGTAATCTACAAATTCATTGTTTATTTCTGCTTGTTGTTTAAGGAAGAGAAAATTTAGTTGAAATGACTTAATTATAACACTCTAGTGAAGTTTTCAAATAGCTATATATCTGAAAATGCTTGTCGGCTAAAACAGTGACTAGGATAATTTTGCTTTAGTTTTCAGTTTTATATTGACTGATTTAAAAAATTTTTGACAAAAATAACTTTAGAGCTGCCAGAACGACATGTAGCTAGTGTCATAACAAAAATGACCAGGGTATGAAAGATACAACTTGAAGCCACTTAGAAAGTAATACAAAAAAATTATGTCATTATCGAATACCTGGAGAAAAGAAAGAGAGAGAGAGCGAGAGAGAAAGAGAGAGAGAGAGGGAAAAAGAGAGAGAGAGAGACGAGAGAGGAGAGAGAGGAGAGAGAGAGAGAGAGAGAGGGGCGGACAGGCAGATAGACAGAGAAAAAGAAGAAACAATAGACAAATAGAGAAAAAAGGGCTAGGGCAGCACACTCATACAATCCATCAAATGAATTATATTTGGGCTGTTGGAATCTAGTTCCAAAATTTATATTTTGATAAACTTATTGGGGGGGGGTGGAGCCTCCACCTAAATCTAAAATTTACCCTACTTTCTGGGAGCCTTCTTGTCCAAACTATCAATCAATTGTTTTATATTTCCTTCTCCTCCCTCAGAAACAAAATTCTTCTATACATTCCTGTCTACAAGATACGTGTTAATTAAAATATGTCCTCATATTAATATCTGTTTTAGAAAAAATTTAGAGCCCTAATTGATAAAATAGAAAACAATCGCATACTCGGTAAAAGTGTCCTGTGCTTTCACAAGGTCATCATAAACTTTGTTTGGCAATATTTCCAAAGTGGAAGACCAGTTTCAAGTATATGGAAAGCACGGAAAGAATCATTAGTGGCTGTAATCATCAACTGGGGTTCAGAATTAGGCTTCAGCGTTCCATCAAGACATCCTAGCCTTGCGTCAAGTGCCACCAAGGCCACAGCTAAAATTAAAATATATTTTTTTATAAGTTTGGGAAGGTTTAAAGAATTTTTGAGACATAAAATAAGTAAAAAAAAGGATACATTAACATATATATATATACACTATCCACTGACGATAGTGGAATATCCACTATCCATCCTGACGTTCTAGTTGGATAAAACAATGGGCAGGTAAAGGACTCCGCACGATGGTTGGCATTTGTTTTAAATTGACAATATTTTTGCCATATTGTCTTACAACCATTTCATTTGATGGAAAACTAAGCTCTGCATTAAAAATAAGCACAGCACATACTTCATTGCATGCAGGAGGGTTAAGAGGGGACGCCAGTCCAAAGCCGTTTTGGCCGATTCGAGCCCTTTTCTGGTCCCTGTCGGCAAAAAGGCTCAAACACAAAGGTATCAGATTTCACACAGACTTGAGTAAACAAACTCGAAGAGGGCGACTTCCAGGGGTTCCTTACGCTTTTGAAAAAAAGGAAAGCGTTAACCCCCTCAGCAAAATTTATGCGCCCACATCCGTTTGATTCCAAGTATATTAGGCTCTTTGTCGGGTGATAAGCAATTTGAAACGTTGGTATGTAAAGTATTCGAAGGGACTGCAGTCAGCAAGTGTTTTTTATAAAAATATGCTGCAACTGCTTAAATAGAATATTTTTCGCTGCATTTTTAAGTACCAATTACGACAATATTGACTGCAGCGATCTTGCAGGCAAACCCAAAATAGGTTTTTGAGTTTTTTTGGGATTTCAGGAAAAATAGTTGTCGGCTTTAGCATTTTGCTAAATCAAAATGTTCACCTGATTCTATTCTATTAGAAAAGACTGAGACCGCCTAACTGCATCAACTATTAATGTCAGACAAACTCAAAACGCTTACTATGGGAGAGATAGGAAGGTCGCTTCAAGTGTGGTCGCCCCTTAAATCATCTTTTATGGCCATACCATTTTTTAAGACATTTTTTCTTCAAGACGTTTTTTCAAGACGCTTCAAGACATTTCAAGAGGTTTGTTAAGAAATTTTTATTCAAGACGTTTCAAGACATTTCAAGGTGTTTCTTAAAGACATTTTCCTTCAAGACGTTTTTAAAGACGTTTCAAGACATTCCAAGACTTTTTTAAGACATTTTTCTTCCACTTTCGAGACGTTTTTTTAAGACATTATACTTCAAGACATTTTTCAAGATGTTTCAAGACATTTTAAGCCATTTCAAGACGTTTTTAAGAAATTTTTCTTCGAGACATTTTTCAAGATGTTTCAAGACATTTCAAGACGTTTTTAAGACATTTTTCTTCAAGATGTTTTTCAAGACGTTTCAAGACATTTTTCTCAAGACATTTTTCTTCAAGATCTCTTTGGTTCATACGTAATAGGGGAATGTTTACTTATCTTAAAGATGACGCAATCTCGCGTGACCTGTTTCTTAAGGGCCCCCCGGGGAACCCCCACTTGTAACTGAGGATGATACACACTTGACTGTTACGTAATGACGATGCACATGTGGGATGTTTCATAATACTTTAAGAGATTTTTTCTTCTGGATTTCTTGTTTCTTTCGAGACATTTTTTTTCAAGGTTTTTTTTTCGAGATTTCATTTTCTTTGAAGACGTTTTTTTCTTAGAGAACTTTTATACTCCAAAGGTTTTTGTCCAAGTTAGGAGTCGAAAGAGATTTCCCCTCGACGGAATGGAGCGCTAGACAGATGAACCAAGAATGCCTTCCTTATATTTTAATTTGGGGGAATACTTCCTAATGGAAACGTTTCAAAAAATATATGGATTACGAGTTTCCTATGTCTGCAATAATTGACATGCAGGGGAGAAAATCGATTACTGAAAATTTGTTACATTTAACGTGCCCCCGCTTGTTAAGCAATACTTTAGGGATATTATCAGATAATATTAGGGATTGTTCTTAGCACATTTTTTTGTTATGAAGTCTTTTACTCTATTGAAATTTGAATGCGGTATGATAGGTGAAATAAAAGCAAGAGTATCATTATGGCTAGAGTATGGTACACTTTCATATACAGTCAAAAGTCTATCTTTTCGTCTTCACTACACAGAATTTTACACTTATATCAGAAGTAATCATGAACGAGCATACCAATGTACATGGGCTACAAGATGCCTAAATTGCATTAGTGAAATACATTGAAGTTTTATCCTAGAACAAGAAATCTTAAGAATGAAGGCTTAATTTTGTACATACAAGTTTTATTAATAAAACAAATTTACAAGCATTATTAAAACACTTTATTCCTAGGACACTGAAATCAATACTATACGGGTGGGGGGGGGGGGGGGGGGGGTATTTTCACCTAGAAAGTCGTTCAATCGAGGATTATCAACATAAATGCTGAGAAATTCGTCATAAGTATATCCACATCATAAAAAAATATAGTATCGCATGATAACCATTACTTTTAATCACTAAATCTAGATCCATTCAGAGGAGGGAGTAACTTATTAGAGTTAAATTGAAGGGGGCACAGGACAAGCGACTTAATTCTATATATTGTTCGTTTTTTTTGCTGGTATTATTTTCTGGCAATTCCCAGCCTTTTACACTCAATGGCTAACGCACGGAACCCTCTGGCAAGCCTTTTCACATAAATTGCATTTTTAGGGCATTTTCCTGCAAAAACATTCATTGACACTAGAATTGATCGTATAAACTTAATGAAAAATCCCCAATAGCTTTTCTTCTGACAACTCCTGGGAATTGAGGCCAGCGTGGCACAATGTAACATCCCGATGACACTCTCTGGCGCGCATTATCACACCTAAGGGTTTTTTTCATCCTTTTACCACAGAAATAACTTTATAAACTAAAATGAGCATTGCCTTTATTTGAACAGCGGAAGCTTGTCATTTCATTTTTAGATTGCAATGTTTAATGGCAATTCCCACCCTGTGACACTCAATGGCTGACACACGGAACTCTCTGGCAAGTATTACCACACATATGGCATTTTTTCAGGCATTTCCTGCAAAAATATCCTTTAAGCTAGAATCGATCGTATAAACTTAATAAAAATTGCCAATAGCGTTTCTTCTAATGACTCCTAGCAATTGAAACCAGCATGGCACAGTGCAAGAGCCCGATGACACCCTCTGGCACACATTATCACAAAAAAGGATTTTTTTCAATCTTCTCCCAACAAAAATAACCTTATAAACTAAGAATTTGCGTTGTTTTTATTTGAACGGTGTTTGAACGCTCTTGACTACAAATAATGGCCCCAAGGGTCTATTTGAACCTAATTTCGATAGCAAGAAAAGATCATCTACAAATATATATATATATATATATATATATATATATATATATATATATATATATATATATATATATATATATATATATATATATATATATATATATATATATATATATACTATATATATATATATATATATGTAATATATATATATATTATATATATATATATATATATATATATATATATATATATATATATATATATATATATATATATATATATATATATATATATATATATATATATATATATATATATAATATATATTCGTGTGGTACTGTACAGGTATCACCACTTATTGGTGCAAAAATGGTGCTACACCACTTACTGGAGGGGAAAGCCCATGATGGCGCCAAATATAATAATGGAATGCCCGCGCTTACCACAACGGTTCTGTAAATATAGGGTTTTTTAATACCCAATTTACAATATACCCTGCCCAGGGTATGGTAACGTGATCGAACGGTCATACGGCCCAACTGTAAGGCCAAGGGTGCACCCAACCCGGGACACCACTAAATATCTAGCTATCTCCTTTGATGGCAGAAGGACCCCCACCCCCCCTGTAGATATGATAATGACGGTATTTAGCGCAATTCTTTTCCTACCCTGTCTGGGTTCCTGGAAAAAAAAGTCTTATCAGCTGTAGTAAATAGCTTACTTGTAATCTTCCAAAAGGTCAAACACATATATAAACTCTAATAAAAACAGACTCCCCCAAACGGGGTCACAATCATGACTAACTAAATAATATTGGTTCTGTACAAAACCTTTACATAGGGGCGAACCTTCGCTTGGCCCTGGTCAACGCTCTAAATTAACATCCAAAAGCCATTCTACTTTTGCGTAATTTTGTCTTTCAATGGCCCAGACCCGGAAGACCAAAATAGAATTTAACTTCAAAGCTTACCTATTGTGAAAGAATCTAGCTTAGCAACCAGAGTTCAACCTATGATTAAAATTATCTTGTAGGCAAATATAATTACAGAAAGGAAAATACGTCATTTATCTGAAAAGAAAAGAAACAAGGGGCGGAACCACAACACCTCCCCCCGTAAGATAAATGACCATCCATACGCCACGCTGGTCACCCTTTCAAATATAACACTTAACTTCAACTTTACAAAATCCCTTTGTCTTCTTTCTTCCACCAGTGCTTGTGCTTCCACCACTTGGGTCAGGATCTGTCGTCATCCACACGTCTCTGCTGTAGAACCAACATGGTCTCTACCATATGGCATCCGCATTTTGTTTTGAAAATTGAAGTCCCCAAGATTCGCAGAAAATGTTCCTGCTCAGCACAATAAAAATGCAAATTTTCTCGCTCTCACGAATTTACATCTGAGTGGAGCAGAGAATCGGTTTCTGGCACATTCGATGATGCCAGTCACCATGAAAAATTGGCTGCACTAGCCTCTTTATTTCCATATGTGGAAACAACCCCACATCTCAATTAAAATGTAAACTGCCCCTTGGCACAATTTCAGATAATCTTAGGCCGAAAATACAAAAGCCTGTAAAAACGATGAGGGTACAGGGAAATCAGCTAAAAGTTAGGGAGTCCAGATCAAAGAGGTAAAATTTCGGTAAAGGGATCACAACTTGTCCGCCAGTTTTGCATTGAGGAAAAGGGCTATCTTTCACGACATGCCAGCAGGGGATCTTCCCCAAGGGATTTCTCCCCCTCATAAAGGATCAAAATCTCTTTTGAGTTGATTAAACTAGTCTCAGATTCCTTCCCAAATTTTTTCAAATCCAACCCAAAACTCAGTATCTCCCAATCTTTCCGTAACCTGTTGTTGATCGTTCACCTCTATTTTGTAATCATCTTGCTTTATTCCCCATGGGTCTTAGACTTCTTTGTCCCCCCACCATGTATATTAGCTAGGCACAACCATTCCAACTTTTTTATTTTTCATCCTATTATCCATTTCATTTATGTTAGCTAGGCACAGCCCATCCAACTTTTTATTTCTCGCCACTGCAGGCTGAATCTCCAAATTTTGTCTCTTGTTTTGCACTTCTCTTTTCATCTCTACTTTTCTCAAACCTTCCAATCACGCACATTAAATCATCATTAAATCTGAATTGGACTCCAGCGTCCACTATCTTTGATTGCATTGTCTATTTTAGTTCCGTTTTGCATCTTTTTTCTCCTTTTTAGTCTACTTTACTTTTACCGCAGAAGCACATATTTCGTCATCAAATGGGAAGTGAACTCCAACATTTGGTTTTTCATATTGTACTAAAATTTCTCGAACTTTACGAGGAAAAGCACGTACAATAAACTTCGTCTCCTTTTTCTCTAATACAATTTTGGTAAACATTTTTCGGCATCTCACCCTCGTTAAAAGTGTTCTCAAAATTTCCATTCTCTGGAAATTTTCCCGAAAAAATCATTCTCACGCGTCTTATTTTCAATTTTATGTGGTCTTTTTACTTCCGCATTCCATCTTTGTGGATTATCAACATTTCGAACACGAGTATCAAGCATTTCGTTTTTCCGACGGGGGGCTCAGCCTCCCAATTTGTTTTATGGGCCGGTCCACCTCCCCACGTAGTTAAAGAAGTTGTATATTCTTCTGTCTTAGCGTAGTTTTGTAATTTTCCCACTGTTAAAGAAGTCACTTTTAAGGACAGGAGATTTGCAATGTCCCCAAAGTCTCCTCCTACTAAAACATCCACTGCTAGCGTAGGTACTAAGCCTACTTTTATCGTTTTTCTTTGGATTGTACCGTCGTTCTTTGCAATTTCTATTCTAGCCCAAGCAGACGGGCATGGGTGCTTGTCTCCATAATAATATAATGTTGAAAACCTAATTTTTATGGTCCATCTCTGTCTTTTTAATTAGATCTATTCGCAAAAAGGTTTTCTCACTCCCTGAGTCGATTACCATTTCGGTCAATTTTCCGTTTAATTTTCCTTGTTTTTTATGCGATCTCACGAACACGTCAATTTTTCCTTTATTATGGGCTGTAGCCCAATTTGTTCTTTTGTAGGTTACTCTCTCATCTCTATTATGGTAATTTCTAGAAAAAGGCTCCAAGGAATCAAATTTTACCGGGTTATCAACACCTTGAACCGGAGCATCAAGCATTTCGATATTTTCTACAGGGGGCTTAGCCTCCCAATTTGTTTTATGGGCCTGTGCAAGTCCCCGCCTTGTTAACGAAGTTGTATATTTTTCCTTTACAGCATTTACTGTCTGATAATTCTCTGGTAATCTCTCACTCATTGACCTTCCCTCACAGGTTTCACAAGGTTCAGTGAGGGTTTCCATACGAGCCTGATGATATATTTCATTGGCTTGTTTTATCTTGTTCAAATTTTTTCCATACGGGCCTTATGAAGTATTTCGTGGGCTTGACTATCTTTTTGAATTTGATCCATCTCATCCTGTAATTTTTTCATATACTCTAGCTGCTCTCTCTCAAAGGCCTCCCTATTAGCTTTTCTTTCTATTTTCCCTACTTTTTCTATGGCTTTCACTTGCCCTTCTCGGTCTTGAGTTAATCTAATCTCTGTCCGTCCTTATCTCAAAATTCCTTTAACATCCAAATACTTCTTCAGTCTAAATGAAAATTCTTTTTCCAACGTAATTTCCGGTCTGTCACGAAAAATTGTTGCGTTTTAATATGCCGATTTTAAGAGGGGGACGCAGCCTCCCTTGTCTCACAAGTTAATTAGTCGCGTGATATATTGATTCCTAAATTTATTTTTATTTTTTTTTTGTCTATATGTAATCACAGTAGGCTACTTTGTAGGCCAAATTAAATTGTCTCTTCAAAAACATGGAATTATTTTACTATAAGGTTTACCGATAGGACCTTTCTTGCTGCCACCAGTATTCGTGTGGTAATGTACAGGTATCACCACTTATTGGTGCAAAATGGTGCTACACCACTTACTGGAGGGGAAAGCCCCTAATGGCACCAAATATTATAATGGAATGCCCGCGCTTACCACAACGGTTCTTTAAATATAGGGTGTGTTAATACCCAATTTCCAGTATACCCTGCCCCAGGGTATGATAAAGTGATCGAACGGTCAGACGGCCCAACTGTAAGGCCAAGGGTGCACCCAACCCGGGTCACCACTAAAATATCTAGCTATCTCTTTGGAGGGCAGACGGATCCCCCTGTAGATATAATAATGACGGTATTTAGCGCAACTCTTTCCTACCCTGCCGGGGTTCCTGGAAAAAATAGTCTACACAGCTGTAGAAAATAGCTCACTTGTAATCTTCAAAAAGTCACACACATTTATCAACTCTGAAAAAACTGACTCCCCGAAACGGGGTCTCAATCTAGACTAACTAAATAATACTGGTTCTGTACACAACCTTTGCATACTATCTTTGCTTGGCCCTTGCCAATCATCTAAATCAACATCCAGAATCCATTCTACTTTTGCGTAATTTTGTCTTTCAATGGCCCAGACCCGGAATACCAAAATATAATTTAACTTCAAAGCTTACCTATTGCGAAAGAATCCAGCATAGCAACCAGAGTTCAACTTATGATTAAATTTATCTTGTAGGCAAACATAATTACAGAAGGAAAATAGGTCATTTATCTGAAACGAAAAGAAACAGAGAATGGAACCCCAACAATATATATATATACATATATATATATATATATTCATATAATGAACTTGAGTAAATATAATTGATAAAAATCAAGGAGAAGATTAGTGGCTACAGTAGACAACTGATAAGTTGGCTTCTAGTTACTGAATTGCTAGTACAATTTACAAGTATTATTTGACTAATCAACGAGAAAAATAAACTGCCAAAACCACTAAAAAAGTTCTAAGATCTTTACCTCTAGATGGTAAGGAAAAGGGGTTTTTAAGCCTCTGGAGATAGGCATGAATATATGGCTATCTCAAAGTTTTGGTTGGATGTGTTTGGAGAAATGGTGGGCGTGAGAGGGGGGTTATTTACCCTCCAATCACTTTCGACTATTAAAAAGGGCACTAGCCTTTTCAATTTCCAATCGAATGAGCCTTTTATGAAGTTTCTACGATAACGCTTTCTCAAAAAAAAAAACCTTATATGCCCAAAGGGAATAACTTACAACCATTGCGCTGAGGGCTGTGGGGGATTGTCATCCTCAAAGACATAATTTCCTGACTTTTTAACTACGATGAACAAAACGGCTATCTCAAAATTTTTATTGAATGTGTTTGGAGAAATGGTGGGCGTGGGAGGGGTGTTAGTTTTCCTCCAATAACTTTTGACTATGAAAAAGGGCACTAGCCCTTTCAATTTCCAATTGAATGAGCCCTTTTTGAAGTTTCTATGACAACGCTCTCTATAAGAACCTTTTATGCCCCAGGATATAACTTAAATTCCTTGCCCTGAGGGGGTGTGGGGGGTTTATCATCCTGCAAAACATAATATCCAGAATTTGTACCTACGTTAAAAAATGGCTATTTCAAAAATTTTGATTGGATGTGTTTGGGAAAATGGTGGGCGTCAAAGAAGGGTTAGTTGCCCTCCAATCTGTTTTGACTATCCTATTAAAAAGGGCACTAGCCCTTTCAATTTCTAATTGAATGAGCCCTTTTTGAAGTTTTCTCTACGATTCTACGTTCTCTCGGACAACAACATTTTTCTATAAAAACCTTATATGCCCCCAGGGCATCCCCCAACCATTGCCTTGAGGCTCTGGGGAAGGGGTTGTTATCCTCAAAGACCTAATTTCCAGAACTGTCAACTACGTTGAACAAAAAACGCCTATCTCAAAGTTTTGATTGGATGTGTTTGGGGAAAATGATATTCGTGAGAGGAGGGTTATTTACCCTCCAATCACTTTCGACTATTAAAAAGGGCACTAGCCCTTTCAATTTCCAATCGAATGACCCCTTTTTGAGGTTTTTCGAAAACGCTTTGTATAAAAACCTTATATGCCCCCAGGGCATAACTAAAAACCCTTGCCCTGAGAGATTGGGGGGGGGGGATCATCCTCAAAGACATAATTTCCAGAACTTTCAAATACGTTGAAGAAATGCCTATCTCAAATTTCAATTGGTTGTGTTTGGGGAAATGATGGATGTGAGAGGGGGGGTTAGTTGCCCTCCACTTACTTTCAACTATTAAAAAGGCCACTAGCCCTTTTGAGTTCCAATAAATTGAGCCCTTTTCGAAGATTTTACGACAGCACTTTCTCTAAAACCTTATATGCCCCCACAGCATAATTTACAACCCTTGCCCCGAGGGCTGTGGGGGGAGTTTCATCCTCAAATACATAATTTGCGGACTTTTCAACTACTTTGAATAAAAAGTTTATCTCACAATTTTTTTCGGATATGTTTGGAGAAATGGTGGGCGTGGGAGGGGGGTTTGTTGCCCTCCAATCACTTTTTGACTATTAAGAATTGCACTAGCCCTTTCAATTTTCAATTGAATGAGCCCTTTTTGAAGTTTCGACGGCAACGCTTTCTATGGAAACCTTATATGACCTCAGGGCGTAACTTACAACCCTTGCACTTAAACCCCGGCGCCGCGCCGGCGGATCGACCGAACGCCGCCGACGAGAGGCCCAGTCGAACGCCGCCAAAGTGTCGCAACGCCGCCGGCGCGCTGCAGGCACGCCGCCGGCAAAGGCGGTGGCGTCGGTCGTCTTTTAAATTAATTTTGCGGCAATTTTTTATTGTGTCAACCGCTAAGTCAGAGCTTTTCCTTCTCGTTTGGTTTAGTATTTCGATTTTCCTGATTAGAAATCAATCAGGGCTTGCCCTATCCCCGAATTTTCGAGTATTTCCCCGCAAATCTATGCGTCATGCCCGAAAAAAAATTTGGTTCCCCGAATCACCGAAAATCACGCAATCACGGTGCCACCCTAGCGATTTACTACCAGTGACTTTCCCTGCCAAAATACTACTTTGCATACCATAATTCTTCACTACTCTCTGGTTCTTTAGTTTTCGTCTCTTTTGTTACTTTGCATAAAAACCAGACAGATGCATTGTCTGTTTTTTATGTTGACAAAAAAGTATCTCCTTTATGAAATGAGTTTAAATCATTTCGAATCCTTTTTTCCCACTTGCAATTCCTTACATCATTCGTAGTCAAGAATTTTATTTTCAAGTTGAATAGAATTATAGAACGCATTTTACTACATTCTACATTCCCTACAGTTGGATTTTGAGATTGATAGCAGAAAGACCGTTTCTACAGCTGAATTGTAAGTTTGCTGAATTTTTTTTTTCTTTTGCTATTTTTAGATATAAAATTTTCTTAATGTTTAATGCTCATTGTTGAACGCCTGATAGATTAAAGAATATATAATCTTCTGTCTGAACATATTTTACCCCCCCCCCCCAAAAAAAAAAAAAAACTTCTATTGAAACAAAAGTTGGCTATAGACTAAGCTATGTACAAGGTTGGGGAATTAAAGATTGAAACGGAAGTTACCCCAAAAATATGATTCATAAAAAAATTGTAAATTATTGCCTATAGGGGGGGGGATAGGGGGCTATCATTTTTAAATGATAATACCTCATTTTCTTATTGAAAGCAGGGATGCCAAAAAGATATTTATTTTTTTTAATTTAAAGCAGAGATGGAAGAACATACTATCAAATTCCGTGGGAAACCATTGAAATATTTTGATGGACCCAGAGCCCCCCATTGTGGGACTTGTTCATAGTAGAGATGCCTCAGGAGGTCCCACGCCCACACCATATATGGGCATAGAGTCCCTAGGGAGATGGTTTTTGTCAGTGAGAATGGAAAAACAGTATTTTTTCTCACTTGAAAAAAAAAACAGGAATTTTGTCACATTTATGGATGTTTCTTGGATGGTTATGTGTGTTGGTCAATTTATTTGATGTTTTTCATGGATGTCAACAGTAATTTATGTCTGTTTTATGGTTTTTGTCAGTGAGAATGGAAAAACAGTATTTTTCTCACTTGAAAAAACAGGAATTTTCTCACTTTTATGGATGTTTTTATGGTTTTTGTCAGTGAGAATGAAAAAAACAGGAATTTTCTCAAATTTGTCTGTTTTATGGTTTTTGTCAGTGAGAATGGAAAAACAGTATTTTTGTCACTTTCATGGATTATTGAGTCTAATATCACCTGTGCTGTCAGTCATTAATCAAATTGTTTCCGGGGAAGTTAATTAATGTCTGACAGATGACGTCAAGTTAATTAATGTCTGTGGAGTTCAACCAGATTGTTTCCGAGGCAAAGTTTAGATCACACATGACAGATGATGTCATGATTGATTGATTGACAAGAAAGGGGAATTAATTTGTTGTTTCTAAGGGGAATTATTGATTCACGAAAGGGGAATTAATTTGTTGTTTCTAAAGAGAATGTTTCCGAGCGAATGTTTTGATCTTAGCAATAAAGAGATTGATTCACGAAAGGGTTTCTATGTAATTTCAAATGTGAAAGCACAGGGATGCCAAAAACAAAAGGAACTAGCTGAAATTACGTTTAGGGATTATTTGGGCGAAACCGTTTTAGCCATTTTATGGAATTATTTCGGCGAAACAGTTAGAGACATTTTAAAAGATGATTTTAGAAGATGTTTTAGAAGAGCATTTGAGGGTAAAACTCTGTGGTCGTTATAATACACAAGTTGTATTTGAACAGTGTCGTAAGGTCCCCTACCCCAACCCCAAAGGGTTCCGATCCCCTACCCCAACCCCAAAGGGTTCCAATCCCCCTACCCCAACCCCGAAGGAAGCCCCCGGTCCTCAAAAGGCCCCCCAAGCTCCCAAAGGGCCCCCGAACCCCCAAAGGCCCTCCCCCGGTCCCCAAAGGTCCACCGGGCTCCCAAGGGACTAATCGGCGCTCAAGGGCCCCCAAGACCCCCAAAGGCCCTCCCCGGGCCACCAAAGGCCCTCCCCCGGTCCTCAAAGGTCCCCCAGGCTCCCAAAGGGCCCCCGGACCCCCAAAGATTCCTGAGCCCCCATTATGATACTTTTTTAAGGCTTTTATTATATCTTTTCAGAACAAATTATTTTCTTAATGTCCATCCTAAACCCATTTTACAAGTTGAAATGGGCGAAACCGTTTTAGGCATTTTAGGGAATTATTTCGGCGAAACAGTTAGAGACATTTTTAAAAGATGATTTTAGAAGATATTTTAGAAGAGGATTTGAGGGTGAAACTCTGTGGTCTTTATAATACACAAGTTCCATTTGAACAGTGTCGTGAGATCCCCTACCCCAATCCCAACTGCCCCGGTCCCCCTAATGCCCATCGAGCCCCCAAAGACCACCGGAACCCCATCCCCCCATTTTTTTAAAAATAATTTTTGAATTTTTTTAACATGGTATTTTTTTAACTTTTTTACGTATCTTAAAATGACATGAAATATGCTTACGGCTCTACCAATCGTACACTGTGCTTGTTCATAGACACGACGCGGCTTTCCCACTGGTACTCTATGGCAGGTTATCGACACTAGCTAGTTTATTGCGTGCATTAAATCAGTATTTTTTACGCAGTGGAAGGATAAACACACAATTCATATCTGTAAAAAAGTGAAGATGAATTATTCGACGAAAGTATGTGCACATGAAAAAATCATCGTCGTGTTGAATGCTGACAAGGAGAAATACCTGAACTATGAAACGAGTGCAAGTGGTAACACTATTGGAAATGTATGCATGCGTTGTCATGACAGCGAGAAGTTAGATTTCTTGGAGTACCCAAGAATTTCAATCGTATAAACGGTGGATATGCGAGAGTGAGAGCACCAGAGATGATAGTGCTCAAAGAGAATGCAAACTTAAAAATAATTGTCGATGATCGGGGAAAACTCCTTGCTATTGTTGCTGGTAACACATTACCTGTTGATACATCCTATCATCATCTTTCCGGTATTAGCATTTTAAAGAGAACAAGAAGAAGACAAGCATACTCCTGCACTAATGTCATTAATCATATCTTGTCAATATGTCAAAACTGTTATCTTTGTAAAAATAATGTGACAATAGACAGTGAAATCGCAGGCAGAATAAAAAGGACATTAGCAGACAATATCATCAATGAATATAAAGATGAATTGACGGAAAGTGAAGCGCAAGTGTACTAATAATGTATAATAATGTATTTAACGTATTTTTATATTAATATTCTACATGTCGTTATTTCATTAAAAATGCATTATTTTGTTAAGTGTTCATTATTTTTAGGGTATGCTAGAACGTCAAACGTTCAGAATATCTATTAAAAAGGTCAAAGATGTAAGAAAAAGAATTTTTAGAGATAAAGATACTACCAGCAGGCTCAATTTTTCATAGAAGATAGAAAAGTTCAAGATCTATTCTGAATTTTACAAAGAACACAATTCAATTCTAATTTCACCAGAGAAAATAAAAAGCTTCCACTTCAGTTTTAAGTTCACCAGGACATAAAAAATTTAAAGTTCACTTCTAAATTTTTCCATAGAAGATAGGAAAAGTTATACTATGATTGTGATTATTTTCCATAAAGATAAAAAGTTTCATTTTAATTCTAAATTTTCTTAAATTCAATTCCAACCTTTCTCAAAGAGTCAAATTTAAAGTTCTATTCCAAATATTTTCCCGGAAGAAGAAAAGTTCAACTTCGATTCTGAATTTCCTTAATGAAAATGAAATAAGTTATTGATCATTTCTATTTTTCCAAAAATAATATTAAAATTTTCCACTTCAGTTCAGATTTTTCTCAAAAAGATGAAAAAATTTAAAATACTGTTCCAAATTTTTCATAGAAGATAGAAAAGTTCAAGTTCTCCTCTGAATTTTACCAAAGAACATAATTCAATTCTAATTTCTCCAGAGAAAATAAAAAGCTTCCACATCAGTTTTAAGTTCACCAAGACATAAAAAAATGAAGTTCAGTTCTAAATTTTTCCATAGAAGATAGGAAAAGTTATACTATGATCGTGATTATTTTCAATGAAGATAAAAAGTTTCACTTTAATTCTAAATTTTCTTAAATTCAGTTCCGACTTTTCTCAAAGGGATGAAAAAGTTTAAAGTTCTGTTCAAAATATTTTCCCGGAAGAAGAAAACTCCCAAGAGATAAAAAATTTAAAGTTCACTTCTAAATTTTTCCGTGGAAGATAGGAAAAGTTATACTATGATTGTGATTATTTTCAATGAAGATAAAAAGTTTCACTTTAATTCTAAATTTTCTTAAATCTTAAAATGACATGAAATATGCTTACGGCTCTACCAATCGTACACTGTGCTTGTTCATAGACACGACGCGGCTTTCCCACTGGTACTCTATGGCAGGTTATCGACACTAGCTAGTTTATTGCGTGCATTAAATCTGTATTTTTTTACGCAGTGGAAGGATAAACACACAATTCATATCTGTAAAAAAGTGAAGATGAATTATTCGACGAAAGTATGTGCACACGAAAAAATCATCGTCGTGTTGAATGCTGACAAGGAGAAATACCTGAACTATGAAACGAGTGCAAGTGGTAACACTATTGGAAATGTATGCATGCGTTGTCATGACAGCGAGAAGTTAGATTTCTTTGGAGTACCCAAGAATTTCAATCGTGTAAACGGTGGATATGCGAGAGTGAGAGCACCAGAGATGATAGTGCTCAAAGAGAATGCCAACTTAAAAATAATTGTCGATGATCGGGGACAACTCCTTGCTACTGTTGCTGGTAACACATTACCTGTTGATACATCCTATCATCATCTTTCCGGTATTAGCATTTTAAAGAGAACAAGAAGAAGAAAGGCCTACTGCTGCACTTATGTCATTAATCATATCTTGTCAATATGTCAGAACTGTTATCTTTGTAAAAATAATGTGACAATAGACAGTGAAATCGCAGGCAGAATAAAAAGGACATTAGCAGACAATATCATCAATGAATATAAAGATGAATTGACAGAAAGTGAAGCGCAAGTGTACTAATAATGTATAATAATGTATTTAACGTATTTTTATATTAATATTCTACATGTCGTTATTTCATTAAAAATATCTTATGCATTATTTTGTTAAGTGTTCATTATTTTTAGGGTATGCTAGAACGTCATCAAACCATTCAGAATATCTATTAAAAAGGTCAGAGATGTAAGAAAAAGAATTTAGAGATAAAGATACTACTAGCAGGCTTAATTTTTCATAGAAGATAGAAAAGCTCAAGATCTATTCTGAATTTTACCAAAGAACACAATTCAATTCTAATTTCACCAGAGAAAATAAAAAGCTTCCACTTCAGTTTTAAGTTCACCAAGACATAAAAAATTTAAAGTCCACTTCTAAATTTTTCCATAGAAGATAGGAAAAGTTATACTATGATTGTGATTATTTTCCATGAAGATAAAAAGTTTCATTTTAATTCTAAATTTTCTTAAATTCAATTCCGACCTTTCTCAAAGAGTCCAAATTTAAAGTTCTATTCCAAATATTTTCCCGAAAGAAGAGAAGTTCAACTTCGATTCTGAATTTTCTCAATGAAAATGAAATAAGCTATTGATCATTTCTATTTTTCCCAAAATAATATTAAAATTTTCCACTTCAGTTCAGATTTTTTCTCAAACAGATGAAAACATTTAAAATACTGTTCCAAATTTTTCATAGAAGATAGAAAAGTTCAAGTTCTCCTCTGAATTTTACCAAAGAACATAATTCAATTCTAATTTCTCCAGAGAAAATAAAAAGCTTCCACATAAGTTTTAAGTTTACCAAGACATAAAAAATTTAAAGTTCTGTTCTAAATTTTTACATAGAAGATAGGAAAAGTTATACTATGATTATGATTATTTTCAATGAAGATAAAAAGTTTCACTTTAATTCTAAATTTTCTTAAATTCAGTTCCGACTTTTCACATAGAGATGAAAAATTTAAAGTTCTGTTCCAAATTTTTCTTAGAAGATAGAAAAGTTCAAGTTCTCTTCTGAATTTTACCAAATAACATAATTCATTTCTAATTTCTAGAATTAGAATTGAATTATGTTCTTTGGTAAAATTCAGAGGAGCACTTGAACTTTTCTATCTTATATGAAGAATTTGGAACAGTATTTTAAATTTTTTCATCTATTTGAGAAAATCTGAACTGAAGTGAAAAATTTTAATATTATTTTGGGAAAATAGAAATGATTAACTTATTTCATTTTCATTGAGAAAATTCAGAATCGAGAAGTTGAACTTTTCTTCTTTCGGGAAAAATATTTGGAATAGAACTTTAAATTTGACTCTTTGAGAAAGGTCAGAATTGAATTTAAGAAAATTTAGAATTAAAATGAAACTTTTTATCTTCATGGAAAATAATCACAATCATAGTATAACTTTTCCTATCTTCTATGGAAAAATTTAGAAGTGAACTTTAAATTTTTTATGTCTTGGTGAACTTAAAACTGAAGTGGAAGCTTTTTATTTTCTCTGGTGAAATTAGAATTGAATTGTGTTCTTTGGTAAAATTCAGAATAGATCTTGAACTTTTTCTATCTTCTATGAAAAATTGAGCCTGCTAGTAGTATCTTTATCTCTAAAATTCTTTTTCTTACATCTCTGACCTTTTTAATAGATATTCTGAACGTTTGACGTTCTAGCATACCCTAAAAATAATGAACACTTAACAAAATAATGCATAAGATATTTTTAATGAAATAACGACATGTAGAATATTAATGTAAAAATACGTTAAATACATTATTATACATTATTAGTACACTTGCGCTTCACTTTCCGTCAATTCATCTTTATATTCATTGATGATATTGTCTGCTAATGTCCTTTTTATTCTGCCTGCGATTTCACTGTCTATTGTCACATTGTTTTTACAAAGATAACAGTTCTGACATATTGACAAGATATGATTAATGACATTAGTGCAGCAGTAGGCCTTTCTTCTTCTTGTTCTCTTTAAAATGCTAATACCGGAAAGATGATGATAGGACGTATCAACAGGGTAATGTGTTACCAGCAACAGTAGCAAGGAGTTGTCCCCGATCATCGACAATTATTTTTAAGTTGGCATTCTCTTTGAGCAATATCATCTCTGGTGCTCTCACTCGCATATCCACCGTTACACGATTGAAATTCTTGGGTACTCCAAAGAAATCTAACTTCTCGCTGTCATGACAACGCATGCATACATTTCCAATAGTGTTACCACTTGCACTCGTTTCATAGTTCAGGTATTTCTCCTTGTCAGCATTCAACACGACGATGATTTTTTCGTGTGCACATACTTTTGTCGAATAAATCATCTTCACTTTTTTACAGATATTGAATTGTGTGTTTATCCTTCCACTGCGTAAAAAATACAGATTTAATGCACGCAATAAACTAGCTAGTGTCGATAACCTGCCATAGAGTACCAGTGGGAAAGCCGCGTCGTGTCTATGAACAAGCACAGTGTACGATTGGTAGAGCCGTAAGCATATTTCATGTCATTTTAAGATTTAAGAAAATTTAGAATTAAAGTGAAACTTTTTATCTTCATTGAAAATAATCACAATCATAGTATAACTTTTCCTATCTTCCACGGAAAAATTTAGAAGTGAACTTTAAATTTTTTATGTCTTGGGACTTTTCTTCTTCCGGGAAAATATTTTGAACAGAACTTTAAACTTTTTTTCATCTCTTTGAGAAAAGTCGGAACTGAATTTAAGAAAATTTAGAATTAAAGTGAAACTTTTTATCTTCATTGAAAATTATCACAATCATAGTATAACTTTTCCTATCTTCTATGGAAAAATTTAGAAACTGAACTTAAATTTTTTATGTCTTGGTGAACTTAAAACTGATGTGGAAGCTTTTTATTTTCTCTGGAGAAATTAGAATTGAATTATGTTCTTTGGTAAAATTCAGAAGAGAACTTGAACTTTTCTATCTTCTATGAAAAATTTGGAACAGTATTTTAAATTTTTTCATCTGTTTGAGAAAAATCTGAACTGAAGTTGAAAATTTTAATATTATTCTGGAAAAATAGAAATGATCAATAACTTATTTCATTTTCATTAAGGAAATTCAGAATATAAGTTGAACTTTTCTTCTTCCGGGAAAATATTTGGAATAGAACTTTAAATTTGACTCTTTGAGAAAGGTCGGAATTGAATTTAAGAAAATTTAGAATTAAAATGAAACTTTTTATCTTCATGGAAAATAATCACAATCATAGTATAACTTTTCCTATCTTCTATGGAAAAATTTAGAAGTGAACTTTAAATTTTTTTATGTCCTGGTGAACTTAAAACTGAAGTGGAAGCTTTTTATTTTTCTCTGGGTGAAATTAGAATTGAATTGTGTTCTTTGGTAAAAATTCAGAATAGATCTTGAACTTTTCTATCTTCTATGAAAAATTGAGCCTGCTAGTAGTATCTTTATCTCTAAAAATTCTTTTTCTTACATCTCTGACCTTTTTAATAGATATTCTGAACGTTTGACGTTCTAGCATACCCTAAAAATAATGAACACTTAACAAAATAATGCATAAGATATTTTTAATGAAATAACGACATGTAGAATATTAATATAAAAATACGTTAAATACATTATTATACATTATTAGTACACTTGCGCTTCACTTTCCGTCAATTCATCTTTATATTCATTGATGATATTGTCTGCTAATGTCCTTTTTATTCTGCCTGCGATTTCACTGTCTATTGTCACATTATTTTTACAAAGATAACAGTTTTTGACATATTGACAAGATATGATTAATGACATTAGTGCAGGAGTATGCTTGTCTTCTTCTTGTTCTCTTTAAAATGCTAATACCGGAAAGATGATGATAGGATGTATCAACAGGTACTGTGTTACCAGCAACAGTAGCGAGGAGTTGTCCCCGATCATCGACAATTATTTTTAAGTTTGCATTCTCTTTGAGCACTATCATCTCTGGTACTCTCACTCTCGCATATCCACCGTTTACACGATTGAAATTCTTGGGTACTCCAAAGAAATCTAACTTCTCGCTGTCATGACAAACGCATGCATACATTTCCAATAGTGTTACCACTTGCACTCGTTTCATAGTTCAGGTATTTCTCCTTGTCAGCATTCAACACGACGATGATTTTTTCGTGTGCACATACTTTCGTCGAATAATTCATCTTCGCTTTTTACAGATATGAATTTGTGTGTTTATCCTTCCACTGCGTAAAAAAATACAGATTTAATGCACGCAATAAACTAGCTAGTGTCGATAACCTGCCATAGAGTACCAGTGGGAAAGCCGCGTCGTGTATATGAACAAGCACAGTGTACGATTGGTAGAGCCGTAAGCATATTTCATGTCATTTTAAGATTTAAGAAAATTTAGAATTAAAGTGAAACTTTTTATCTTCATTGAAAATAATCACAATCATAGTATAACTTTTCCTATCTTCCACGGAAAAATTTAGAAGTGAACTTTAAATTTTTTATGTCTTGGGACTTTTCTTCTTCCGGGAAAATATTTTGAACAGAACTTTAAACTTTTTCATCTCTTTGAGAAAAGTTGGAACTGAATTTAAGAAAATTTAGAATTAAAGTGAAACTTTTTATCTTCATTGAAAATAATCACAATCATAGTATAACTTTTCCTATCTTCTATGGAAAAATTTAGAACTGAACTTAAATTTTTTATGTCTTGGTGAACTTAAAACTGATGTGGAAGCTTTTTATTTTCTCTGGAGAAATTAGAATTGAATTATGTTCTTTGGTAAAATTCAGAGGATAACTTGAACTTTTCTATCTTCTATGAAAAATTTGGAACAGTATTTTAAATTTTTTCATCTGTTTGAGAAAAATCTGAACTGAAGTGGAAAATTTTAATATTATTCTGGAAAAATAGAAATGATCAATAACTTATTTCATTTTCATTAAGGAAATTCAGAATCTAAGTTGAACTTTTCTTCTTCCGGGGAAAATATTTGAATAAAACTTTAAATTTGACTCTTTGAGAAAGGTCGGAATTGAATTTAAGAAAATTTAGAATTAAAATGAAACTTTTTATCTTCATGGAAAATAATCACAATCATAGTATAACTTTTCCTATCTTCTATGGAAAAATTTAGAAGTGAGCTTTAAATTTTTTATGTCCTGGTGAACTTAAAACTGAAGTGGAAGCTTTTTATTTTCTCTGGTGAAATTAGAATTGAATTGTGTTCTTTTGTAAAATTCAGAATAGATCTTGAACTTTTCTATCTTCTATGAAAAATTGAGCCTGCTATAGTAGTATCTTTATCTCTAAAAAATTCTTTTTCTTACATCTCTGACCTTTTTAATAGATATTCTGAACGTTTGACGTTTTTAGCACACCCTAAAAATAATGAACACTTAACAAAATAATGCATAGGATATTTTTAATGAAATAACGACATGTAACAATATTAATATAAAAATACGTTAAATACATTATTATACATTATTAGTACACTTGCGCTTCACTTTCCGTCAATTCATCTTTATATTCATTGATGATGTTGTCTGCTAATGTCCTTTTTATTCTGCCTGCGATTTCACTGTCTATTGTCACATTATTTTTTACAAAGATAACAGTTTTGACATATTGACAAGATATGATTAATGACATTAGTGCAGGAGTATGCTTGTCTTCTTCTTGTTCTCTTTAAAATGCTAATACCGGAAAGATGATGATAGGATGTATCAACAGGTAATGTGTTACCAGCAACAGTAGCAAGGAGTTGTCCCCAATCATCGACAATTATTTTTAAGTTTGCATTCTCTTTGAGCACTATCATCTCTGGTGCTCTCACTCTCGCATATCCACCGTTACACGATTGAAATTCTTGGGTACTCCAAAGAAATCTAACTTCTCGCTGTCATGACAACGCATGCATACATTTCCAATAGTGTTACCACTTGCACTCGTTTCATAGTTCAGGTATTTCTCCTTGTCAAGCATTCAACACGACGATGATTTTTTCATGTGCACATACTTTCGTCGAATAATTCATCTTCACTTTTTTACAGATATGATTGTGTGTTTATCCTTCCACTGCGTAAAAAATACTGATTTAATGCACGCAATAAACTAGCTAGTGTCGATAACCTGCCATAGAGTACCAGTGGGAAAGCCGCGTCGTGTCTATGAACAAGCACGGTGTACGATTGGTAGAGCCGTAAGCATATTTCTTGTCATTTTAAGATACGTAAAAAAGTTAAAAAAAATACCATGTTAAAAAAATTCAAAAATTATTTTTAAAAAAATGGGGGGATGGGGTTCCGGTGGTCTTTGGGGCTCGATGGACATTAGGGGGACCGGGGGCCGTTGGGATTGGGGTAGGGGATCTCACGACACTGTTCAAATGGAACTTGTGTATTATAAAGAACCACAGAGTTTCACCCTCAAATCCTCTTCTAAAACATCTTCTAAAATCATCTTTTAAATGTCTCTAACTGTTTCGCGAAATAATTCCCTAAAATGCCTAAAAACGGTTTCACCCATTTCAACTTGTAAAATGGGTTTAGGATGGACATTAGGAAAATAACTTGTTCTGAAAAGATATAATAAAGCCTTAAAAAGTATTATAATGGGGGCTCAGGAGTCTGTTGGGGTCCGGGGGCCCTTTGGGAGCCTGGGGGACCTTTGAGGACCGCGGGGAGGGCCTTTGGTGGTCCGGGGAGGGCCTTTGGGGGTCTGGGGGGGGGCCCTTGAGCGCCGATTAGTCCTTTGGGAGCCCGGTGGACCTTTGGGACCGGGGGAGGGCCTTTGGGGGTTCGGGGGCCCTTTGGGAGCTTGGGGGCCTTTAGGACCGGGGGCTTCCTTTGGGGTTGGGGTAGGGGGATTGGAACCCTTTGGGGTTGGGGTAGGGGGATCGGAACCCTTTGGGGTTGGGGTAGGGGACCTTACGACACTGTTAAAATACAACTTGTGTATTATAACGACCATAGAGTTTTACCCTCAAATTCTCTTCTAAAACATCTTCTAAAATCATCTTTTAAAATGTCTCTAACTGTTTCGCCGAAATAATTCCATAAAATGGCTACTTAAAACGGTTTCGCCCAAATAATCCCTAAACGTAATTTCAGCTAGTTCCTTTTGTTTTTGGCATCCCTGTGCTTTCACATTTGAAATTACATAGAAACCCTTTCGTGAATCAATCTCTTTATTGCTAAGATCAAAACATTCGCTCGGAAACATTCTCTTTAGAAACAACAAAATAAATTCCCCTTTCGTGAATCAATAATTCCCCTTAGAAACAACAAATTAATTCCCCTTTCTTGTCAATCAATCAATCATGACATCATCTGTCATGTGTGATCTAAACTTTGCCTCGGAAAACAAATCTGGTCACAGACATTAATTAACTTGACGTCATCTGTCAGACATTAATTAACTTCCCCGGAAACAATTTGATTAATGACTGACAGCACAGGTGATATTAGACTCAATAATCCATGAAAGTGACAAAAATACTGTTTTTCCATTCTCACTGACAAAAACCATAAAACAGACATAAATGTGAGAAAGTTCCTGTTTTTTCATTCTCACTGACAAAAACCATAAAAACATCCATAAAAGTGAGAAATTCCTGTTTTTTCAAGTGAGAAAAATACTGTTTTTCCATTCTCACTGACAAAAACCATAAAACAGACATAAATTACTGTTGACATCCATGAAAAACATCAATAAATTGACCAACACACAAACCATCCAAGAAACATCCATAATGTGACAAAATTCCTGTTTTTTCAAGTGAGAAAAATACTGTTTTTCCATTCTCACTGACAAAAACCATCTCCCTAGGGACTCTATGCCCATATATGGTGTGGGCGTGGGACCTCCTGAGGCATCTCTACTGTTCATTGTCTTGGGTATTTTGCGATTTCTCATAGGCTACTGGCCTAATTTGGCTTTTGTGTGTGCTCCCTTTTAATTAGATTTTTTAGATCTTATTGAATGCCACGGCAAATCTATGACTCATTTTCCCCATAATTTGAGGTATATCTGAATAATTTCGACATTTTTGTTGTTGTCATTGTACCCTTTACTCATACCCTCAATTTTTTTCAGTGAACACTGAGCTGTTTAACGTTATTTTGCGTGTTTGTTGAAAGCACATAGTTACCTAGTTAATTATTAAGTAAATTATTCTTTTAATAAAGCTGAGACGGTATCCTATCAAGGTGGTATCCAGAGGGGGGGGGGGTAGGGAGGTATTACATTTAAATGATAATATCTCGAAATTTTTTTTATTGAAAGCAGGGATGCAAAAAAGTTATTTTTTTTTAATTTAAAGCAGAGACGGCATCCTATCAAGGTGGTATCCAGAAGGGGGGGGGGGGGGTAGGGAGCTATCATATTTAAGTGATAGTACCTTGATTTTTTTTTTTTTATTGAAAGCAGGGATTCCAAAAGCTATTTTTTATAATTTAAAGTAGAGACGGTATCCTATCAAGATGGTATCCAGAGGTGGGGGGGCCATAGGGAGTTATTATATTTAAGTGATAGTACCTTAATTTTTTTTTTATTGAAAGCAGGGATGCCAAAAAGTTATTTTTTTAATTTAAAGCAGAGACGGTATCCTATCAAGGTGGTGTCCAGAGGGGGGGGGGTAGGGAAATATTATATTTAAATGATAATATCTTGAATTTTTTATTGAAAGCTGGATTCCAAAAAAGTTATGTTTTTAATTAAAGTGGAGACGGTATTCTATCAAGGTGGCATCCAGAGGGGGGGCGGTAGGAAGATATTATATTTAAATGATAGTATCTCAAATTTACTTATTTTTTAAGCAGGGATACCAAAAGTTAATTATTTTTTTAATTTAAAAGCAGAGAAGGTACCCTATCAAGGTGGTATTCAGAGGGGGGGGGGGGTTAGGGAACTATTATATTTAAATGATAATGTCTTGAATTTTTTTTTTGAAAGCAGGGGTACCAAAAAGTTAATTATTTTTTAAATTTAAAGCAGAAATGGTATCCTATCAAGATGCTATCCAGAAGGGGGGGGTGCATAGGGAGTTATTATATTTTAAGTGATAGTACCTTGTTTTTTTTTATTGAAAGCAGGGATGCCAAAAAGTTATTTTTTTTAATTTAAGGCAGAGACGGTATCCTATCAAGGTGGTATCCAGAGGGGGGGGGGCTTATTATAGTAGGGAATTATTATATTTAAATTATAATATCTTGAATTTTTTTTATTGAAAGCAGGGATGCCAAAAAGTTATTTTTTTTTTTACTTAAAGCAAAGACGGATCTTATAGAACATTATATGGCAGCTTTAAAAAAATACAAAACGGAGTGTGAAGGGAGGTGAGAGACTTTTACAAGAATATGACAGTTTGATGGCTACCAGTAGATACTAGGTGAAGTATCCTATGAAAGCGAACTGTCAATGAGTAGAAAAATTTAACCAAAGCCAACAGTTCTTGTGTATTTATGTTTATTCTATTTTGTCTCATTTATAAAACATCTGTCTTCTATTCTAGCAGCAAACTTTCCTAAAATTTCTTACTCTGGGAGCAAAGTGTGTTAATTAAAGTATAGAGTAATCATGCCTTTATTCAGAAGTATGGTCGGAAGTTAAGGTATTTCTCTTCTCTGTGCTTATTCTACATAGCTCCTTAGGGAGAAATTGACTGTGTCTGTTTATTATCTATTTTTAAGCTACAGACTACTCGAATCATGTCGTTCTTGAAGACCTATGGTGATACTCTGTGCGAATAGCTAGCTGTGGACACCAAAAAACGATTGAAGCTGAAGCAGTCAAGTACAGTGTGGAAGTTTTTTGGTACCCTATCAAAAGGATCATTAGCACTTGACACAGAAAATAAGTACTGCAAGCTCTGTTTTGCAAAACTGGACAGAAAAAAAAAACTCCGTAGTGTGTTTTCTTCAATGAAGAAATACTCGTCGTCTAGCACTACAAACCGAGGATACATTTGACTACATATCATGCGGGGAATGATGAGGTCAAGTCTCTATTCTTGCAAAGGGTCAGTCGGTCGGTCAGAGCAGTCGGTTGCTAGCTTTTTCTCCACTTCAGCAGCTGGAAGAGAAAATATCTCTCTTAGCCACAAGAATAAACATTGCTTTGTCAGAGACGTAGCCCTTTTGTGTGCCAGAGACTGTCTACCATTTTCGTTAGTCGAAGGACCAGGTTTTGGGGACTTTGCAGTCAAGTATGACATGGTCGCTGACAAAAATGACCTTCCTAATTCTCGAAATTTTGCCAAGGGTGGTATCGATGACGTGTACACTTCATTGCATTGTGTTGTCCTTGAGGATATAAAAAACAACATGGGGAGGCATGGTAATCTAGCGTTTGACATTTGGACAGATCAGTGCCGAAAGTTGTCATATCAAGGACATAGACTACTGTTTTTGACACCTGAGTTTGAGATGAAAGTCTACACTTTTTCAACTAGATGTTTTGTGGAACTGACAGACATACAGCTGAAAACGTCAGGGAAGAATACAGGCAGGTAAAAAAGGCATTCAATCTCTCCAGCAAGACCATTGAGGTGGTCCGAGACAAAGGAGCAAATGTGAAAAAAGCTTGCCAACTTGAAAGGGTTTCTTCTAGGGACTGTTTAGGCCATGGTTTACACAACCTGCTGATGGTTGACGGCGTTCCAATGGTTCAGGAGATTGATTATTTGATCTCAAGATGCCGTCAGATTACAAGCGCACTGAGATATAGAGGACCAGAACTGGCAAGGGAGTATGAACTCGAGAAAGAAAGATTAGAAGAACAAAACTCTCTGAATGAAATGATAGATGTGGCCACTGAAGTCGATAAGTATCTCAGGGTGGGGTTCCTAGCTACCGATTCTAGAAAGCACAGACGATATGCGGCTTGTAGCAACAATGGCCCCGTCACTACGAAAGGATAAGCCCACCCGCTGGAGTGCGACTAAAGCTCTCCTGGATAGTTTTATTGCCAATAAAGTTGGAATATGCAAAGTTCTGAAAAGAATGGATAAAAGACAGTTGGCCCTAGATGACTCGGAATGGGAGTTGCTTGGTGAACTTGCCACATTTCTAAGCGTTTTCAGAGAGGCCGTGGAGGTTATGGAAGGGGAAGTGTACCCTACACTTGGAGTAGCTCTGCTTTGTAGAGCAGAAATTGAAGAACATCTTGTGGGCAAAGTGTCAGATTCAGCAGCGATCAAGATCCTTAAGCAAAACCTCAAAGAGAAGCTAAACTTCAGGTTTCCTATTGACGATTACATGATCGGTGCTGCATTACTTGACTGTGAAAAATTTCAGTTGACAGCTATTACTCAGTACCTGGAAAAAGAAGGTTACACAGATGGGAACCCAAGAGAATTTTTGGTCAAGCTTATCCAGCTTCATGTCAATAAAGACGATTCTTTAGTTTTCGTGCAACAGCAAGCAAACAGCAATGAAAACTGTGAACTGGAGACCTCCAGTTTCTGTATAACTCCGACAGAAGAGCAACCACATGCTGGTATGGACATGGAAGCTGCTGAGACGACTACAACTGATTCAAAGGTTAGTTTTGCCAATATTGAAGTTCTTTTTTCCCGCTCCTAAAGTATTAGCGTAAAAAACCATCAGTCTAGATTTACCAACCGCTTTTGTTTTGATTCCTTTCGAAACAAGGCACAACAATCGAAGGGATCCCATGCGGTTCTGAAGAATTTTCTTTTAAGGGAATTGTTTTTTATTTATTTTTTTTATGAGTGCCCTTCATTACTGGGAAAGTAAGCCGAGGAATATAAATTTGATTTTACATTCTGATTCATGATTCAACCTTGAACCAAAGAATCTACATAACGAGTTTCATGAAAAAAAATCTTTGTTCCTTCTCACATTAAAACTGGCCAAATTCTGGGTCATCGGTGTATCCGGTATCAAAATGAACGTTATACGATTCGGGCTCAGCAAACTCGAAAATAACATAAACAACCTTCAGCCAGTGTAAATTGCTTGATTGCCACCTTCCGAAATTCCGGCCCCTCCTCCCCTCTTGGTTTTTGAGCAATATGGCCCATATATGAACTTGGCCTTACGACTTACCCAAGGAATCTATATACATGTTTCATGAAAATATCTTTTGCCGTTCTTGAGCTAGCTTGTCCACAGACAGACATATCGACTTCACAGGTATTTACATCTTTTCACATGGGATCGATTGAAAACCGATCCTTTCCTTTGTCCTGAAAATTGCGCATTAAAATGCGGCATCCTCGCCACATGTCTCGTGCGATTTCTCGCGGTATTAATTGTACATCAAATGTCGCAAGAATACTAGTCCGAACTCAATGTCGTGAAAACTGCAGAGCTCATTCCGCAGTTTCTGAAGAACAGTTGAATTCAGACAGGCTCTTGCTGATGATACTTAGGCTCCTAATTTTATTTTTCAAGTGATGATTTTCTTTGACATTTTTCTAGGGTGAAGAAGCATTGCCAAAGAAAAGAAGGTTGAAGGAGAGGGCAAAGAGGCTGTCGAAAAAAGGAGAAAGGGTTCGAGACGAGGTGGATAATATCAGGAATGAAGTGAAACATTATTTTTCCCTTTTAAAACGTGGGAAGAAATAGAAGGCGACAGTGAGGGAAACATTCTTCAGTTCTGGAAACAAAATTGTAATAAAATTCCATACGTTGCCGCATTTTCCAGGAAGATTTTTGCCATTCATGTGACTAGCGCGACAGCCGAACGATTATTTTCGTTGGCGAGCCTGGTATTGGTGCAGAAGAGAAGTAGCCTCAGCCCACACCGAGTGGATAAGTTTGATTTTTATTCATGACAATTACAGCCACGTCCGGCAGTTATAATAGACTTCCAAAGTTTGACTGAAAGTTTGATTTTTTGTCCCTCCACACTATTTTGAAAAATACATTTTTTTTTACACATACTAATATTTGGACTTTCATTAGTATACCAGCTTACCCGTCACGCGTTGTCACGATCTTAAAAGAAAGGAAATTCAATGAGAATTCCCCCAAGGGAAATTTCTAAACGTTCACTGTGTTAGTTAAAAGGTTTTTAACGTCCTAATGTTTTTATTTCAGTTTAATAATAATTGAGAAACATATTCGAATCATACAAGATTACGTTGAATTGCTATGCATGCTCTTCGAAAAGCTGTTCAATTTTCTGATATCGTCCATTATATAAATTCATTTAAGTTCGACCAAGCTAATTGGTTGAAACTGACACATTGATTGGAAATTAACTTCCATTTTCCTTCCAGTACTGAGGTGGGTCATCCGCATTTCGTCTTTGGGAACTGATGCTTGATTATTTTTTAAGGTCAAATTTTAAGTTATCCTATTCAAAATAATTATAAATGATTATGGAAAAAATTGGTTAGGACAGGTTGATGTGTTTTTGTGTTTTACATATATTTCTGCTTGCAATTGTATGTTCTTTTGTGTATTGTAAATAGTTTTATGTTTTATGTATGGTACATTTCGACAGTTGGATAATGTTTTGAAATATGAATCAAACACATGTAAATTAAAGAAGGAAGAAGCCAAGCAAAAATAATCCGTACAACATCTTTGTCCAACCCCTATGATAATTTAAAAATTAACAAGATTTCGTGAGTTATACTTGATGTATTTTTTTAATTGTTATTAAAAACCCATTTTTAATACAAGGAAGGCTTTTTAGGAATCTAAAAGAGCAAAAAAAAAAACGATCAATATCAAAGTCGCCCATTTCAACTGTTTTAAAGGTGACAAAGCAGATATTGACAAAGGGCATTATGAAAAAATTAAGCTTCTAAGTTCAAACTTATATTAAAAGTTTTTACTCAGATAACTGACGAATTTTGTGATACGGTATTTGAAGTTTTGTATGCAGTAATGCTCGATGAAAAAAAAACTACTAATTTTTGATAATTATTTATGTTAAGAATACATAGCTAATAGATACTTCAACTATTATGCAAGGGTTCTGTAACGCCACAGCCATTTCGTTTCCACCAGATTTCTACTTCTCTTGATGAACAACAAAGAAGACCAGTTTCCAGCCAGCGACTTGTGAAGTTTTGAACTCATGAATAGGCTCAAATCTGTTGTAAATTTAAGCTTTGATTTGAGAAAGACTGATGAAAACATTAATGTTTGCGGTCAACATTGATGGTGCCGGCGGCGCGCCACCGACATCTTACCGGCGGCGCAGCGCGGCGCGCGCTGTTTTGGCCCCGCCTCCGCCGGTCTTCCCTCATTGGCACGGCGCCGGGGTTTACTTGCACTAACGGCTGTGGGGGGACTGTCATTCTCAAAGACCTAGTTTCAAGAACTTTCAGCTACTTTGAACAAAATGGCTATCTAAAAATTTTGATTGGATCTGTTTGGGGAAAAGGTGGGCGTGAGAGGGGGGTTATTTGCCCTCCAGTCAATTTTGACTATTAAAAAGGTCACTAGCACTTTGAATTTCCAATCGAATGAGCCCTTTTTGAAGTTTCTATGACAAGCTTTCTATGAAAACCTCATATGCCCCCAGGGCATAACTTACAACCCTTGCCCTGATGGCTGTGAGGGGAGTGTCCTCCTCAAAAACATAATTTATATCCGCAAATAAAATACATTGAACAAAATAGCTATGTCAAATTTTGATTGGATGTGTTTGAGAAAATAGTGGGCGTGGAAGGGGTGTTAGTTGCCTTTCAATCACTTTCTACTATTAAAAAGGGCAGTAGCCATTCTAATTTCCAATCGAATGAGCCCTTTTCGAAGTTTCTACGACAACTCCTTCGATACGAAGTGCCCTGGTCTAGATAAACAATAAACATTCCATTGTGCCAACATCTTTCTTTGTTTTGTTAAGACTATTTTGTATATTGTAAGAATTATTTTGTATATTTAAGAACTATTTTGTATTTTATAACAAGTGTTTTGCCTTTTATAAGAAACCATTTCATACTTTGTAAGAATTGATTTGTAAAGACTGCTTCGTAAAGAATTTTTGTAAAACCTATTGTGTGTAAGAGGTATTTTGTATTTTGTAAAAAACTGTTTTGTATTTGTATCACTTATTTTGTATTTTCTAAGAACTATTTTGGATCTTATAAGAACGAAACCATGTATTCCAATCATTCATCTAAAAAATCACGTTGTCGGCACTATGTGTATAACAAAATTGAAGCTGCTTCAAATAGGAAAAATACGACTTTGAGGGATTTACTGTGTGTTTATTGCGTTTATTTTAAACTTGTGCAGAAGAGAGGCTGAGTGAGCAGGAACCGCCGTATCGTTACCAGCCGACCAACAGGCCTTAAACTGCAGGGAACATGGAACAGGCATCTCGAGTACTTGTACTTTCCACAAGCCAACCAAATTATGCATTATGTCCTAAATTGTATGTGAATGTTGTGAATGTTTTTAACAGTTGAAAGTCTTCGGAGGGCAACTAAACCCCCTCCCTCGCCCACACTTTCCCCAAACACATTCAATCAAAATTGTGAAATATGCATTTTGTTCAACGTAACTGAAAGGTCCATAAATTACATCTTTGAGGATGACACACACACCCCCCCCCGCCAGCAGTCCTCAGGACAAGGGCTGTACGGGCTGTAAGTCCTCAGGTCAGGACTCAGGACCTGGGGGCAGATAAGGTATGTATAGAAAGACTGATCGTATATAGTTCGGGAAGGACCCATTGAATTGGTAATCAGAAGTTCTAGTGTCCTATTTAAAATTGAGAGTGATTGAAGGGTGGATACCCCCCTTCCCCCTTCCCAGCCTCGTGTTTCACGATCACGATGAGGGATATAATTGGAAAGGGAATATTTGTATGCTACTGCTACTATTACAATTAATTACAACAGAATTAATTACTAAAATAAGCGGTATTTTTATTCGTGGAAAATTACTGAATACAAAATTTCGAATACCGTATCACAAAATTCATCATTTATCTTGGAATATTAGTGCAAGTCGAAAAAAACTCCCTTAGGCAAACATCAGAAGTATATTAGAACTGCGGGATGTGGCTATAGTTATCGTGAATGAAAATCAACTTTTCCACTCTGCGTGGACTGAGGCCATTTCTCTTCTGAGTCACTATCATAATAACTATGAGGCCTACCACCAAAAATATCTTTTTGCAGTCACACACTAGTCGCAGGAATAGACAATAACTTTCATGCAAGTGCGGAGACGTAAAAAAAATTTTATCACGATTGTGTCTCCTGAACTGAAGAACATTGCCGTCACCGTCGTCTTCGGTTTCTTCCTTTGTCTTTATAAGGATAAAGTATAGTGGAACTTGATTCCTGATTTGTTTCTAGCTCTTCCCAACTCCCTTCTATTTTTTAGACAACCTCCTTGTCCTCTCTTTCAGCCTTCTTTTTTGGCAATGTTTCTTCAACCTTGAAAAATGTCAAATAAAATCATTTTTCACATGACTTCTTTTCTATACCACCAAAGAGGTAGAGGTCAAGGTATGTTTTTTTTTATAGAGGCATTGCCAGTAGCCACTAATCGTTGCTTAATTTTCAATAATTGTTTTAATGAAAATTAAGTGAAACAAGTTCTTACTAAGCCAAATTTAATGAATGTATTTAAAAAATATTCGGTATGGTCCACTAAGCCTCCTTTAGAGCCCGTGGTTTACATTTACAAATTTCACGTTAGTAGCCAACTTACTAGTTGTCTACTATAGCCACTAATCCTCTCTTTTATTTTTATCAATTATATTACTTAAATTTATATATATACATTTTGAAAAAGTATTGAGTATCTTCCGCTAAGTTTTCTAGAGCCCAAGTTTTCCACATGAAGTAACTTTAAGGGGCATGTTTATTTCTAAAATAATTTAAATAAAACACGTTGAAGTCAGTGTAATTTGAATAAGACATTCCAGTATTCAAAACTTCTTCAGATATTTTAAATCGAGGATCTGTAATATAGAGTAAAATATTTTGAGCCTTATAGCAGTAAGATTTTTGAATATATATTAAAAATCCTGTTCACTAAAAAAGCATTTGGTATCATCAATGGGTGCCCATATGGGGGGTGGGGGCAGAGGGTTTCCAGTCCCCCCTGACTGAATGATGCTGCCTTGTATTTTATATTTTTGTTTTGAGATTTCTATTATGCAGCATTGGAAGCTCCAATTAGACCAGGTAGGCCCCCTACCCTGAAATTCAGCTTATGGACGCTCATGGTATCATCCACTAACCATACATCAATACCCCATTTAGCAGTAATAAAAATTATCATTGTAAGCAGCAATCTTATTAATATTTTTATCTTAAACGCTGTAGTTAATTTACCTTGAACGGTATACGGATTTGTTTGTCATACTTATAATGCTGATTACTTGATATTCATTGATTATTGATGAATGCTTTCAAAAAATACAAAATGCTTCTTAAAAAACATCAATATGTTTTTAAAGAAGTTTTTCATACAAAATACGAAATAAGTCTTATAAAAATACACCCATTAAGGCTACATCTTCTTTTTTTAAGAAAATGAATATGGAATCTTAAACAGGCTTCTTTTGGCTACCAAACGCACTTTTTCACATTCAGAATATATTGTACAAAATACACAATACAACATTCACATACAATTTAGGACATAATGCATAATTTGGTTGGCTTGCGGAAAGTACAAGTACTCGAGATGCCTGTTCCCTGCAGTTTAAGGCCTGCTGGTCGGCTGGTAACGATACGGTGGTTCCTGCTCACTCAACCTCTCTTCTGCACAAGTTTAAAAATAAACGTAATAAACACACAGTAAATCCCTCAAATTCGTATTTTTCCTATTTGAAGCAGCTTCAATTTTGTTATAGACATAGTGCCGACAACGTGATTTTTTAGATGAATGATGGGAATACATGGTTTCGTTCTTACAAGATCCAAAATAGTCCTTAGAAAATACAAAATAATTGATACAAATACAAAATAGTTTTTACAAAATACAAAATACCTCTTACAAAATAGGTTTTACAAAGATTGTTTACAAAGCAGTCTTTACAAATGAATTCTTACAAAGTATGAAAAAGGTTCTTATAAAAGGCAAAATACTTGTATATAAAATACAAAATAGATCTTAAATATACAAAATAATTCTTACAATATACAAAATAGTCTTAACAAAACAAAGAAAGATGTTGGCACAATGGAATGTTTATTGTTTTTCTAGACTAGGACACTTCGTATTGAAGGAGTTGTCGTAAAAACTTCGAAAAGGGCTCATTCGATTGGAAATTAGAATGGCTACTGCCTTTTTAATAGTAGAAAGTTATTGGAAGGCAACTAACACCCCTTCCACCACTATTTTCCCAAAACACATCCAATCAAAATTTGACATAGCTATTTTGTGTTCAATGTAGTTTATTTACAGATATAAATTCAATAAAAATTTTGAGATAGCCGTTTTGTTCATCGTAGTTAAAAAGTCGGGAAATTATGTCTTTGAGAATAACAATCCCCCACAGCCCTCAGCGCATCCATATATATATATATATATATATATATATATATATATATATATATATAGATATATATATATATATATATATATATATATATATATATATATATATTATATATATATATATATATATTATATATATATATATATATAGAGATATGAATATATATATATATATATATATATATATATATATACATATATATATATATATATATATATATATATTATACCTTGTACTAGTATATGTTAACTGAATAAAAGTATTTTGTTATAGCCAACTTCTCTACAATCTACACTTAGTCTCTCGAAAATACCCAGTTGGTACGCCTTATTAGTCAGGTCATAGCCTAAGGCACGCTACCAAAGTTTATTTACCTTAGGGCCATAGTTTATCTCCCCTATAAAGGGAGAATAAAGGCATCTACAACAACATCACTTAAATAACATAAAAACCACGTTACCACAGAGGGGTTTGTTACCCTTTAGTCACTTTTGACTATTAAAAAGAGAACTAGCTTCTGAAATTTCTACAGCATCGCTTTCTGTAAAAAAACCTTATATACCCCCAGTGCATAATTTATAACCCTTACCCTGAGGGCTGTGGGGTGGTTGTCATCCTTAAAGACCTAATTGTTTTAACTCTCAACTACGTTGAAAAAATAGGTAACTCAAAATTTTGATTTGACTTGTTTGGGGAAATGGTGGGCACGAGAGGGGGTTAGTTGCCCTCCAATCACTTTGTACTATTAAAAAGGGCACTAGCCCTTTCAATTTTCAATCGAATGATCCCTTTTTGATTTTTTTCTACGACAACGCTTTCTATAAAAACCTTATATGCCCCAAGGACATAACTTATAACCCTTGCCCTAAGGTTTTTTTTTTTGGGGGGGGGGGGGGGGGGTATCATCCTCAAGGACCTAATTACCAAAAATTTCAACTGCATTAAAACACAATGGATATTTCGAAACTTTGATTGAATGTGTTTGGGGAAATGATGGGCGTGAGAGGGGGGTTAGTTGCTCTCCATTCACTCTCGACTATTAAAAAGGGCACTAGCCTTTTCAATTTTCAATTGAATGAGCCCTTTTGAAGTTTCTACGACAACGCTTTCTATTAAAACCTTATATGCCCTAAGGACATAACTTACAAACCCTTGCCCTGAGGGGTGTGGGGGTTTTTTTATCCTCAAAGACACAATTTTCAGAACTTTCAACTACGTTGAACAAAATGACTATCTCAAAATTAAGATTGGATGTGTTGGATGTGCTCATTCGATTGAAAAATGAGAGGACTAATGCCTTTTTTATTAGTTGAAAGTGATCAGAGGGAAAATGTCCCCCCCCCCCGTACGCCCATGATTTCCCCAAACATTTCCAATCAAAATTTGAGATAGCCATTTTGTTCAACGTATTAAAAGTGCTCATTCGTTCAACGTATTTGTTCAACGTATTAAAAGGTCATTCATTGACCCTTTCAATTTCCAATCGAATGAGCTATTTTACGAATGAGCACTTTTAATACGTTGAACAAAATGGCTATCTCAAATTTTGATTGGAAATGTTTGGGGAAATCATGGGCGTAGGGGGGGGGGGACATTTCCCCTCTGATCACTTTCAACTAATAAAAAAGGCATTAGTCCTCTCATTTTTTCAATCGAATGAGCCCCTTTTTGAAGCTTCTACGACAAAACTTTCTATAAAAAACCGTATATGCCCAAGGGCATAACTTAAGACCCTTGTCCTGAGGGCTATCGGGGGAGGGGGGTGTCATTTTCAAATTTCCAGACCTTTCAACTACGTTGAAAAAAACATGAATATATCAAAATTTTGATCGGAAATGTTTAGGAAAATGATGGGCGTGGGGAGGGGTGATTATCCCTCCGATTACTTTCGACTATTAAAAAGGACAATAGGCATCTCAATTTCAAAACAATTTAGCCCTTTTTGAAGTTTTTACGACAACGCTTTCTATATAAAAAAAACTTTTTATGCACCCATGGCATAACGTACAACCTTAGCACTGAGGTTTGTGGGGGGTCGTCATACTCAAACGCATAATTTTCGGACCCTTCAACTACCTTCAACAAAAAAGATATATCAAAATGCTGATCAGTTTGGAGAAGTGTTTGGGGAAATGATGGGCGTTAGGAGGGGGATATTCGTCCTCCGATTCTAGTTTCTAACTTCCAGAACTTTCAACTACGTTAAACAAAATGGCTATCTGAAAACTTTGATCGGATGTGTTTGGGCAAATGGTGGGCGTGAGAGGAGGGTTAGGTACCCTCCAATCACTTTCGACTATTAAGAAGGGCACTAGCCCTCTCAATTTCCAATTGAATGAGCCCCTTTTGAAGTTTCTATGACAACACTATCTGTAAAAAACCCTATATGCCCCAGGGCATAACTCACAACCTTTTACCCTGGGGGCTATTGGGGGTTTGTCATCCTCGAAATACACAATTTCCAGAACTTTCAACTACGTTGAACAAAATGGCTATCTCTAAACTTTGATTGAATGTGTTTTTGGGGAAATGGTGGGCTTGAGAGGGGGGTTAGTTACCCTCCAATTACTTTAGACTATTAAAAAGGGCACTAGCCCTCTCAATTTCCAATTGAATTTCCGATTGAAATTACTCCGCAAATGAAAGGGGCTGTCTCCTCCTCAGGAGAAATCTGATCTTGATGCTAAAGTTTGACTCTTATCACAATTCTACTTTTTAAAATAATAAAAACTTTAGCGTAAAGAGCGAAACGTTGAGGAGGGGACAGCCCCTTTCATATACGGATTAGTTTCTGTTCGTTTTAAGTTTTAATGTCGCTCCTTACTTTCAGTTAAAAAAAAAACTTGTTTATTTTTTGTTTTATTTCTGAACGCTTTTCAGCTAATAGAGGCTCAAATTTGGCTCAGCTACATAAAAAATTAAAACAAAATTTGTATATAATTTTTGGCAGATTTATTCCGTATATGAAGAGTTGCCCCTCCTCAATACCTTGCTCTTTACGCTAAAGCTGTTACCACTTTTAAAAAAGCTTTTCCTATTCTAAATAAACGGCCCCAGTGGTTCAATAGACGCTCTTAAAAAACTGGGACAAACAGTCAAACTTTAGCGTAAAGAGGAAGGTATTGAGGAAGGGGCAACCCTTCCTATACGGAATAATTTCTGCCCGTTTTTCAAATAATGCCGGTAAATATGGTTCACACTCTTTGAAATATACCCTTCCCCCTCACAGATAACTCCTCCGTGAAAAATTTCATCCAACGTTAAGCACACCCCACACCCATCAAATTCTCTCCAGACATTTCCATTCTCGCTGAGACTTCCCCCCCTCCCTGTAAAGTTTGTTACGGACGATTCAACCTGAAAAATTCTCAGCATTCTTTCATTTGAATAAGACTTTAATCTCTAATGAGGTTTCTCGATCACTCCAGAAATGCCCCCTTTCGTGGAAATTATTTCCTGGAAACCAAAACACGCGGAAAACACCTCTGGATAATTTCCCCAGAATATCTCCACATGAAAAATTTGGCAAAGAGATTGTAAGACAATTAAAAAGAATTTCGAATAGTAATTCTATCAAATCCCTCCCCCCCGCCCACTGTAATGTTTCCACTGGAATATTCATCTCCAGAAATTTCCCTCCCCAAGGAAGATTCTTCCCTACACCTCACTCTTTTACGCTAAGTTTGACTCTTTGTCACAGCTCAACTTTTAGCGAAGAAGCTTCCCACAAAACACTCAGCCTAAAAAAACATTAAAACTTAAGCGTGAAGAGCGAATACGGAATCATTTCTGTTCGTTTCAAGTTTTAATGTCGCTCCTTACTTGCAGTTAAAAAAAACTTGAAAATAAACGCATTTATTTTTTATTTAAATTCTGAACGTTTTTCAACTAATGCAGGTTCGAATGTGGCTCACTGTACATAAAAAATTAAAAGCCAAATTTGCATATTAATTTTGGCAGATTTATTCTGTATATGAAGGGTTGCGCCCTCCTCCTCAATACCTTACTCTTTACGCTAAAGCTGTTAGCACTTTTTTAAAAAGGCTACCTATCATAAGCAGCGTAATAGTGCTGCCTAAGTAAAGAACGATGTTGGCCCAATATATTATTATTATTATTGTTTTTTTTTTTTTTTTTTTTTTTGGTTGGTCTTAAACCAGGGCACTTTGTATCGAAGAATTTGTCGTAAGAACTTCGGAAAGGGCTCATGTGATTGATAAATTGGACTGGCTCGTGACCTTTCTAATAGTCGAAAATGATTGGAAGGCAACTAACACCCCATCCTCGCCCACCATTTCCCCAAACACGTCCAATCAAAATTTTGAGATAGCCATTTTGTTCAACTTAGTTGAAATATCTAGAAATTATGTCTTTGAGGAGGACACTCCCCCAACAGGCCTCAGGGCAAGGGTTGTAAATTTATGAGCTGGGGACATATAGGGTTTTTATTGCAAGCCTTATCGTAGAAACTTCAAATAGGACTTATTCGATTGGAAATTCAAAGATTATTTTTTTTAATAGTCGAAAGTGATTGGAGGGCAAACTACCCCCCCCCCCCTCATGCCTACCATTTCCCCAAATACATGTATTTTGAGATATCCATATTGTTCAATGCAGTTGAAAGTTTTTGGAATTAGGTCTTCGAGGATGATAACCCCCTCAGAACCCATAAGGCAAGGGTTTTAAGTTGTGCCCTGAGGGCTTATAAGATTTTTATAGAAAGTGTTGTTGTAAAAAACTTCACAAAAGGCTCATTTCACTGGAAATTGAAAGGGCTAGCGCACTTTTTAATAGTCGAAAGTGATTGGAGGGAAAATAACCCCCTTCTCACGCCCACCATTTTCCCAAAACACATCCAATTTTAATTTTGAGACAGTCATTTTGTTCAACGTAGTTGAAAGTTCTGAAAATTGTGTCTTTGAGGATGAAAAAACCCCCCCACACCCCTCAGGGCAAGGTTTGTAAGTTATGTCCTTAGGGCATATAAGGTTTTAATAGAAAGCGTTGTCGTAGAAACTTCAAAAGGGCTCATTCAATTGAAAATTGAAAAGGCTAGTGCCCTTTTTAATAGTCAAAAGTGAATGGAGAGCAACTAACCCCCCTCTCACGCCCATCATCCCCAAACACATTCAATCAAAGTTTAGAAATATCCATTGTGTTCAATGCAGTTGAAATTTTTGGTAATTAGGTCCTTGAGGATGATACCCCCCCCCCCCCCCCCCCAAAAAAAAAAAACCTTAGGGCAAGGGTTATAAGTTATGTCCTTAGGGTACATAAGGTTTTTATAGAAAAGCGTTGTCGTAGAAAAATCAAAAAGGGATCATTCGATTGGAAATTGAAAGGGCTAGTGCCCCTTTTTAATAGTACAAAGTGATTTGGAGGGCAACTAACCCCCCTCTCATGCCCACCATTTCCCCAAACAAGTCAAATCAAAAATTTGAGATACCTATTTTTTCAACGCAGTTGAGAGTTAAAAACAATTAGGTCTTTTTAAGGATGACAACCACCCCACAGCCCTCAGGATAAGGGTTATAAATTATGCACTGGGGGTATATATAGGTTTCTACATCAAAAGCGATGCTGTAGAAATTTCAGAAAGGGCTCATTCGATTGGAAATTAGGAGAGCTAGTTCTCTTTTTAATAGTCAAAAGTGACTAAAGGGCAACAAACCCCTCTGTGGTAACGTGTTTTTATGGTATTTAAGTGATGTTGTTATAGATGCCTTTATTCTCCTTTATAGGGGAGATAAACTATGGCCCTAAGATAATTAAACTTTGGTAGCGTGCCTTAGGCTATGCCCTGACTAATAAAGCGTACCAGCTGGGTATTTTCGAGAGACTAAGTGTAGATTTTAGAGAAGTTGGTTATAATACAATACTTTTATTCAGTTAACATATACTAGTACAAGGTATATAATATATATATATTATATATATATATATATATATATATTATATATATATATATATATATATATATATATATATATATATGTATATATATATATATATATATATATATATATATATATATATATATATATATATATATATATATATATATATATATATATATATATATATATATATATATATATATGTGTAAAGAACTTAATTAAACAAAAAAATAAACACAAATAGAATCAAATAATCTACCAAGGATACAAAATTAGTGAAGGGGTATGACATTTCAACTATACACTCATATATGGAAGACAATTGGAAAACCATCCAGAACACCACCACCGTATGTTACGACCGATGCCTACATTTACGGGTGAACAGGAGTCCAAATATGTAAGAGTAAAAATAGCCTGTGACGTTAAGTCTACTCATGCATATAATAAGCATCTATTTTATTAATAGTATAATGTAAGATCCCCCCCCCACAAAGTGTAAGCAAAAGGGTTTATTTATTATTTTGGTGATATTCTCAAAATCAGTACCGTATTTTTGGCTATACATGGGTCCCTTGAGATAGAATGGGATTATTAGAGGTAAATTTTTTGGGGAGGGGACATCCAGCTTTGTGGACTTTTTTAATTAAATTATCTGGAAACTGTAAAAAAATACAATCTATATTTAAGGAAATTTCTGAAAAGCATCCTCTGGCAAAGAAGGCAGAGGTATGCGAGGTAACAATATCCGGTCGTTGCAGCCAGATGGTGACACTTCCACCACCCACAAGACCAACTGTAATAGTTTATACAGGTCTGAGCAAACATGAACTTACCAGGACTTCGGTGCTGACTGCGCAAGACAATAACCTTCCATGTTATGAATCTTCAAAGCACAACATAAGTAAAAATTATATTTTCTCTTTTTATTTCTTCCCGTTTTCTCAGTTTTTTTCTATTTGTATTTTCTAATATAAAGAGAAACTGGGTTTCGTTGAATAATTGTTGAATATGATTAGTACAAATTTTTCTAATTCAATTTAAAGATTGATTTCCGGTCCTTCTTGAAAAACGGAGAATTTATTGCACAGCGCATTTGCTAGTTACACTATTTATAAAATAATAGGATAGCAATCAGTCTCGAAAACATTTTAAGATTTCCGTTTTATTCGGAATATTTGAAACTCCAATCAACTCTGTGTGTATGGGAATGAAATAAACTCCACAGTCTATTGCGCATAGCTATTATGTTATGCAATTGACATTTGTTTTCAAAATGTTTTATTACGGTGGGGGGAGATTGGAAATTTGCTGCAGGGTGGGAAAGTATGATCCAGGGTTTTCCAAAATAGATTTATGGGTATTAAGATGAAACTAATATGAAATCAGAACCCTCACTATGCACATTTAATTTTTCAACAATTTACGTGTAAGAGCATTACATAATGTGATATTAAATTGAAACCCTCGGGAATATATAAAGTGGTTGGGAGAGGGTCGATGGTGAACTACTAGTACTTTTTTGCTGGTATGCAAATTTTTTTAAATAATATAAAAATTATAGCTCGCTAATAATTCATTTTTTTCGACTTTTATAAAACAGGACCAATTACACAATGAAAATAAATTCTGCTATTATTGTAGATTAACTTCGACGGCTTGCCACTACTGACTCCAGGGTTGTGCGACCTAGGTGAGGATATATCTTTAATTGCGCCACCGAGAAGATTTTAGCGATAGTCAAGTTATTGACCAAACCATCTGTCGACCATGACCTTGGATGGTGGAGCAAATTTTTTAAAGGAATGTTTGGGAGGTAGCAAAAATCTTTATGATTTGCCCACTAACATTAACGATGATAACGATGACCCCAGGTTGAAGGATAACTTTTTAAAAGTATATTTTAGCGATAGTAATGTTACTCCTTCCACTACTTCATTTAATATCCCTCCCAGTGACTTTGAGCAGGGTTTGGAGGTTAGTTTTGCTCAACCAGATGCATTTGAAGATCAAGGTGTGTCAGAGGACTATTTTGGTTGGGTAGATCAGATGAGTCCTAACACTTGTACAACAAAATGTTAGTAGAGAGAAACCCGCATCCTTCAAATTGACTACCACATTCAGAAACTATCTTACGTCTAAATCATTTATGACAATGGAGGAATTATTGACACATAAATTATAAACAAAAGGTGTATTTCAATAACAATTGCCTTCATAATAATTGAATACCAATAACAGGGTTTTTTTTGTCTGACAATGGAAGAACTACTGACACAAAATGATAAAAAAAAAAAGGTGTATTTCAATAAAAATTACATTCATAATAATTTAATATGAATTACAGTAGGTTTTTCGTCAGCATTGTTTAAGAACGATTAAAGATGGGGCTTGAGAAACTGATCAATACGGAAATAGGAAAAGGTTTATATTATTTTTTTTTATGTTCAAACAGTTCTGTGTAACCAAATGTTAGTAAAGAGCAACCCACGCCCTTAAATTGACTATTACACTCAGAACTATCTTATGTCTAAATCATTAATGACAGTGGAGGAAACATTGATACAAATATTATAACAAAAAGGTGCATTTCAATAAAAATAACCTTCGTAATAATTTAATATCAATGAGCAGTGTTTTTTTTTTTTGTCAGCATTGTTTAAGAATTATTAAAGACGGAATCTAAGAAATTGATTGATACAGAAAAAGGATCAGGTTTATATATTTTTTTTTTTGTTCAAAACAGTTTGATGTAACGAAATGTTAGCAAAGAGCAGCCAGCGTCCTTCAAATTGACTTCTAGATAAACTACTATGCAGCTATATGTTAATTAAATATCTAACGTATAGAGTTGATTAAGAGATCCACTTTGGCTACATATTATGATACTTGTCAATTATAGCAACCAAACATTTAGAATCTATATCACAACTTAAAAAAAACTAGCGCTTTACTGAAAAAAAAATATAGGATTTTTGGTATTCTCAGTGAGATAAACTACTATGTAGATATATTTAATAAATTATCTGATGTATAGAGTTGGTTAAGTGATCTTTCTTTGCTTCATTTTATGATACTTGTCAATTATAGCAACCACACATTTACAATTTATATCACAACTTAAAAAGAAAACTAGCGCTTTACTGAATACGCAAAACTATAGAGGAGTTTCGGTACTATAAAAATAAACCTTTTAAAAACACTTTTTCGGTTTTTTTAATGATAAGTATATTAAGTTAAATAGACATCGTTTTGTTGTGATATTTCCTTATGGTTGTAGCACTACAGAAAAACTAGTATTTTACTGAAAACACAAAACATTATAGGAGTTTTGGTTCGGTAAAAATAAATGTTTAGAGGACACTTTTAAGAGTGTATTCCCTTCTATGGAGAAATTCAGAATAGAGCTCGGAACAACTACTAAAGAAAACGTTAATAGAGAGATAATGGAAATCATGATTTAATCTATATTTCAGGAAGAGGAAACTTCATCATGATGAATAGAATATGGTGTACCTTCTTACAAACACACGAATCTGTCTTTCCCTCTACGGTACACTGAATTTTACACATATAATAAGGGTAATGTTGAGCAAATATACAATGACTACAGATATACATAGACTACAAGAGCTTTTAATTGAAACTGTGAAATATATTCATGACAATGATTTGATTCAGTATGTAAAATAGTGAGATAACCATGTTATTATTGTTATTATTGTATTTTAGAACATAAAAATGTTTTGAAATAATTTGTTCTTATTATGTAGAAAACGTTAATAGAGAGTTAATGGAAATCATGAATTAATCTATATTTCTAAAAGAGGATACTTCAACATTCTGGTTAGAATAGAGTATACCTTCTTGCACACATACACGAGTCTGTCTTTCCATCTTCGTTACATTGAATTTTACACTTACATTAAAAATAATCTTGAGCAAGTATATAATATGACTACAGATATACATAGACTACAAGAGCGTTTAAATGAAACCATGAAATATATTAATGACAATGATTTGAATCAGTGTGTAAAAGTAGTGAGATATCAATGTTATTATAATTATATTTTTGAAAATAAAAATGTTTTGAAATAGTTTTTGAATTATATATTCTTATTCAAAAAAACGTAACTAATCTTCTTTTGATATGTAACTAACAATACCATTATCGATTAATGTAGAACGAAATCAACTACTTGGTAAGTTCAAAGTCTTTTAATTGATGACTGAGTATCAAAAATTAAAAAGACAATTTTTTGCATAGAACAAACACAGCTACTAGATAAATTCCAATTCATTTAATTGATGACTGAGCATTAAAAATTAATAAGAAAAGTACACATGAATGTAAATGTCTTTAAACTTGACATTTCCTTTATTTTTAAGCATGTTAGCAGAAGCAATCACACAGATAGTTTCAAATTAAATTATGATGAATAAAGAAATTGAAAGAAATATCTTTTTTACTAAGATTCTAAACAATTTTTTGGTATTTCAACACTATAAAAATATTCTAAGTCATATGTTTATGGATATGTAATAGTGAACCTTAAGCAATAAACATCCTTAAGCTTAAATTTTCATTTATTTATAGACCTGTTAGCAGAAGCAATCACACAACTAGTTCAAATTAAGCTATGATGGATGATAATATTGAAATAGAAGTATATTTTTACTGTGATTATATCATATGTAAAGGCCGCTATCATGATTTTACCAACTCGTTTGAATCTAATGACATCAATTTAGAACATAAGGACTTTAGAATAAATTAGGTGAATCTGGAGGAGATGAGGAGGAATATAATGAATTAAATGAATTCAAACAGAATGGAGAGAAAACTCAGTTATAGATTAGTGAAGCAAGAAACTAGCTGAAGAAAGGACACCCTTACCACCCCATGAAAGCTCAACATAACAACGATGGTCTTTGAAAAGGAGGTATGGCATACAAAAAAGAGATCACAACGAGAAAAAATAAAAGATCAAGAAAATCATGGTCCCACTACAGAAAATCTTGACATTCCTCGAGAAGAATCAGAGAAGATTTTTATAAAAGAAATTTGACAAAAATGCACTAAATATTCATTGCAAGAATAAAAGCAATACACTTTCATAAGTACTGTCAGTAATTAAATTAGACATAAATTGATCAATGGGAGTTCTTCCAGAATGAAGATGATGATGATGAATTCATTTATGCCCAATTTTTTTTATATAAATGTTCTCTGTTATTTCTCAAGAAGTGTGAAGATTTCCTATAGTGGGACCATGATTTTTTTTATCTTTTCTATTTTCTCGTTGTGATGTCTTTCTTGTATGCCATACCTCCTTTTCCAAGACCATCGTTGTGATTTTGAGTCTGAATGGGGTGGTAAGGGTGCCCTTTCTTCCACTAGTTTCTTACTTGACCAATTTTTAACTGAGTTTCTCTTCATTCTATTTTAATTCATTTCATTCAATATATTCCTCCCCATCTCCTCCAGATTCACTTCATTTATTCTAAAGTCCTCATGTTCTAGATTGATTGCATTAAAATAATACGAGGTGATAAAATCATGATAGTTGCCTTTGCAGATCATACAATCATAGTAAAAAGATAGTTCTATTTCAATATTGTCATCCATCATAGCTTAATTTGAAACTAGCTGTGTGATTGATTATACTAACAGGTATATAAATAAATGAAATGTTAAGCTTAAATATGCTTAGTGCTTAAAGGTTCACTATTACATATCCAGAAACATATGTCTTAGACATTATTATAGTGTTGAAGTATAAAAAAAATTATTAGAATCGCAGAAAAAAAGATATTTCCATTTCAATATTTTCATTATCATAACTTAATTTGAAACTATCTGTGTGTGATTGCTTCTGCTAACAGGCTTAAAAACAAAGGAAATGTTAAGCTTAAAGAAATTTTTATTCATGTGTACTTTCCTTATTAATTTTTAAGGCTCAGTAATTAATTAAAAGATTTGGAATTTATCTAGTAGCTGTTTTTGTTCTATGCAAAGTGTTTTTTCTTATTAATTTTTGATACTCAGTCATCAATTAAAAGACTTGGAATTTACCAAGTAGTTGAATTTGTTCTATATTAATCGATAATAGAAGGTTTTAGTTACATGCCAAAAGAAAATTAGTTGTTTTTCTTTTATATAAGAATACACATAAGTAAAAAGAATATTTTAAAATATTTTTATTTTCAAAAATATAATAATAATGACATTGTTATCTAACTATTTTTACATACTGATTCAAATCATTGTCATTAATCTATTTCACGGTTTCATTTAAAAGCTCTTGTAATCTATGCATATCTTTAATCATATTATATGCTTGCTCAAGATTATTTTTAATATACGTGTAAAATTCAGTGTAACGAAGAGGGAAAGACAGACTCGTGTGTGTGTGTGTAAGAAGGTGTACTATATTCTAACGAAAATGTTTAAGTATCCTCTTCGTGTAAACATAGATTAAATCATGATTTCCATTAACTCTCTATTAACATTTTCTATAAAATTAAAAAAATAGATATTTAAAACATTTTTATTTTTTAAAAATAGAATAATAATAATAATAACATGGTTATCTCATTATTTTTACATACTGATTCAAATCATTGTCATTAATATATTTAACAGTTTCTTTAAAAGGTCTAGTAGTCTATATATTTCCACCAGCTAATTTTGAAAATTAAGGGCATAAGAGTGTACCCAGTGAGCCCTTGGCTCATTCCCCCACTTCCCTAAAAAAAATTAAAGTTTTCATAAGCGCCTACATTGTTTAATATTTCTACCAGCTAATTTTGAAAAAGAAGGGCATAGGAATGTACCTAATGAGCCCTTGGATCATCCCCCCCATATCTCCCTAAAAAAAATATGGAAGTTTTCATAAGTCGCCTACATGTGTTTAATATTTTCCACCAGCTAATTTTGAAAAAAAGAAGGGCAGAGGAATGTACCTAATGAGCCCTTGGATCAGCCCCCGCCTCCATAAAAAAATATTGAAGTTTTCATAAGTAGCCTACATTTTTGAATATTTCCACCAAGCTAATTTTTAAAAAGAATTGCTTACGAATGTATCCAATGAGCCCTCGGATCATTCCCCAACTCCCTAAGAAAATATTAAAGTTTTCATAAGTCGTCTACATTGTTCAATATTTCTACCAGATAATTCGGAAAAGAAGGGCATAGGAATGTACCCAGTGAACCCCTAGATCATACCCCACCTCCCAAAAAAATAGTATTAAAATTTTCATAAGTCGTCTACATTGTTTAATATTTCCACCAACTAATTTTGAGAAAGAAGGGCACAAGAATGTACCCAATGAGGCCCTCGGATCATCCCCCACCTCCCTAAAGAAATAGTAAAATTTTTCATAAGTCACCTACATTGTTTAATATTTCCAACAGCTAGTTTTGAAAAAGAAAGGTATAGGAATGTACCCAGTGAGCCCTTGGATCATCCCCCACCTCCCCCGAAAATATTAAAGTTTTCATAAGTTGCCTACATTGTTTAATATTTCCACCAGCTAATTTGGAGAAAGATTTTTGTTGTATGGGGCATAGATCCGTCTAAAATTTTAATTTATGTGTCTAGTTCGCGCATTAGAAATATGGAATAATTCAACAATTTCATGAACCTCTTCAATTATATCACGTTTTCTACCCGTTTAAATTAGTTGGTCATAAAATGTGTTTTGAAATAGAGGTTTCGGTAATTAGTAAGCTTCTTCGGAAGAGCATAGTTTTTTTTTTTTAAATGGTGATGAAAAATTTTCTTTTTAATATTGATTTTATTAATGGATGTTTGCATGAACAGATGAAGTGAAAGCGCCTAAGGTTAGTAAATAAAGAAGTCGTAATCAGGAAACATTTAGACCATGGGGAACATTTAAAAAGATATTCATTCTAACCACCAAAATTATCGTATTTGATAATGCTAAGCAAGAAAGTGTCAGAATTGAATGATCAATTCCTTCGCTTGCTAACTCTCATAGATGAGGTCTGACAGACGTTCCGATAACTTTTTCTTACACATTTATAAACTCTTAATTGAGCCTCTATATTGAAAAATGGAACTTGTGTATTATAGCGACCCACAACCTTAAATTCTAACTTTTTCCTGTCCAAATAAACCCCAAATTGTCAATTAATCTCTGAAGGTTCCTTTGTTTTGGCAAATGTGCTTCAAAAGAACTGATATATTAGGCTTGAAGCACTAACAACCTATAGAGTTGGAATCATAACAAAAACAGTTATTTATTGCGTAGTTCGATTTCGACAAGCATATTACGTAAATTCAAGCTAAACTCATAGAAGCCAAGTGATGTCACTCCCGTTAGTATTTCTAGCTCTGTGATTGGCCTAGAAAAAGGACGTGTGGCTGTGACGTCACTCCGGTTAGTATCTTAAGTAGGGATCCTACTGCTACCCTTCTAAACTCTTGATTAATTATGTAACAGCTACTATCCTCATACAGCGTTGAATTGAAACAGAAGTTGATTGGTTATTTTATTAAAAGAATCCCATAGTGTTATATTCTGTTTTAACTGCTTTTTTCTTTAAAGAAATGCATTTGAGCTCATGTTATTGAAAAGAGTTCAGATTTGCTGTTTGAAAAATAGAATAAAAATAAAACATTAAAAATCAAATACAAAAATTTTACCGATTGAGGTTCCTTGGCTCTGAAATTTTAAATGAAATGTCTACATTGTCGGCAGTTTTAAGCATATAAAAAGAAAAACGGATTATTTTTCACTAGCAGTCAATGCAACCACATTTTTCTTCAGTTATTTACTGTCATTTATAAGCTACCCTTGGTCTCCCAAAGTAACAACTGAAGTCTTGCATGGTTCCCTACCCAGTGTTCCCTCAAAAATACAGCTGGGTCCTGTAAACCATTAAATATTTTTTTTTAGCTGAAAGTAAAAAGTGACATTAAAACTTAAAACGAGCAGAAATTATTCCGTATATGCAAGGGGCCGCCACCTCCTCAATGCCAAGCTCTTTGCGCTAAAGTTTTTTATTGTTTTAAAAAATAAAGTTGTGAGGACTGAGTCAGTCTGGAGGGGACAGTCCCTTTCATATACGGAATAATTCCTGTTCGTTTTAAGATTAATGTCGCTCCTTCCTTTCAGCTAAATTTTTTATTTTATTTAATTTTCTGAACGTTTTTGAATTAATGCAGCTTGATTTTGGCTCACCGTACATGAATAATTCAAACAAAATGTGTATATTAATTTATTTGTTTTTGGCTAAATGGCTTTCTCGAAAATTTTGTTCTAACGTAATTCTGAATAGTTACGTAACGGAATTCTATATTCGTATATTTTTATTGCGTATATTAGGGAGTTCGCTCCTAGTCCATGCCTCGCTCTTTATATTAAAGTTCAAATTTTGTTCCAATTCTTAAAAATGACCCCTCAATCACAAAGGCCTTTGATTAAAATTAATAAAAAAAAATTCCACAAAATAAGTTTTTCAAGAAAAGTAAAGAACTCCATTAAACCAAAAATGAGCAAAAATAAAATCAAATAATCTACTAAGCGTGGAAGTACCACAAATCAGCATCGATAAATAAATGTAACCAAAAATGAACAGAAATTACAATAAACAACCGAGTCAAACTCAAAAACGAGTAGACATCAACATAAGTGGGGCTCAAAACCCCTATGCCTTCCCAAGGCAATAACATACTGAAAATTATATTGAATTGAGAGGGGTGTTAGTTGCTCTCCAATCACTTTCAGCTATTAAAAAGGCAATAGCCCTTTCAATTTCCAATCGAATGAGCCCTTTGAAGTTTCTACGACAAACACTTTCAATAAAAACCTTATATACCCCCAGGGCATAACTTACAACCCTTATCCTGAGGACTAGGGGGAGGTTGTCATCCTCAAAGACCTAATTTCCAGAACTTTCACCTACTTTGAACAAAATTGCTATATCAAAATTTTTATTGGATGTGTTTGGGGAAATGGTGGGCATGAGAGGGGGGTTAGTTGCCCTAAAATCACTTCCGACTATTGAAAAGGGCACTAGCCCTTTCAATTTTCAATCAAATGATCCCTTTTTGAATTTTTTACGACAACACTTTCTATAAAAACGTTATATACCCCAGGGCATAACTTAAAACCCTCGCCCTGAGGGCTGTGAGGGAATTTTCATCCTCAAAGTCACAATTTCCTGACCTTTCAACTACGTTGAACAAAATGAATATCTGAAAAGTTTGATTGGATGTGTTTGGGAAAATGATGGGCGTGGAAGGGGTGTTAGTTGCCTTCCAAATACTTTCGACTATTAAAAAAGGCACTAGCCATTTCAATTTCCAATCGAATGAGCCCGTTTTGAAGTTTCTACGACAACATTTTCTGTGTAAAAAACCTCTTATGCCCCCAGGGCATAACTTACAACCCTTGCCCCTGAGGGCTGTCGGGGGGGGGGGGAGTTGTCATCCTTAAAGACCTAATTTTCCAAAACTTTTCAACTACGTTGAACAAAATGACTATCTACAAAATTTTGATGGGACGTGTTTGGGGAAAAGGTGGGCGTGTGAGAGGGGGGTTAGTTGCCCTCCAATCTCTTTCGACGATTAAAAAGGGCACTAGCCCTCTCAATTTCCATCGAATGAACCCTTTTGAAGTTTCTACGACAGCACTTTCAATAAAAACCTTATATGCCCCCAGGGCATAACCTACACCCTTGCCCTGAGGACTGAGGGGGTGGGGTGGGGTGTCATCCTCAAAGACCAATTTCCAGAAGTTCGACTACGTTTACACAAAATTGCTATCTCAAATTTTTCATTCGATGCGTTGTGGGAAAATGGTGGCCTTGAGAGGGCGGGTAAGTTGCCCTTCAAATCACTTTCCCGACTATTAGAAAGCGCACTAGCCCTTTCAATTTCCAATCAAATGAGCCCATTTTAAAGTTTCTACGACAACGCTTTCTATAAAACGTTACATGCCCCAGGGCATAAGTCAAAACCCTTGCCCTGACGGCTGTGAGGGTGTTAGTAGAAAGGCCTCAATTGATCGTGACATGACCACGTGGTTTATGGTTTTTTCTCACTGAGAATGAAAAAACAGAATTTTTCTCACTTGAAAAAAACATGAATTTTTCTCACTTTGATGGATGTTTCTTGGACGATTATGGGTGTGTTGGTCCAATTTATTTGATGTTTTTCATGGATGTCAACATCAATTTATGTCTGTTTTATGGTTCGTTGTCAACGAGAATGGGAAAAACAGGAATTTTTTCTCACTTTTGATGGATGTTTTCTTGGACGGTTATGAGTTTTGGTCAATTTATTTGATGTTTTTCATGGACGTCAACATCAATTTATGTCTGTTTTATGGTTCGTTGTCAGTGAGAATGAAAAAACAGCGACGAGTACAGCAATTTATGGATGTTTTTATGGTTTTTGTCAGTGATATTAAAAAAACAGGAATTTTCTCACTTTGATGGATGTTTCAAAAAACAAGATCATGTTTCCTTCTCAGCCAATCAAAGGGCTTGTTACATCTGCTTCTCAGCCAATCAGCGAGTCGGATACAATCTTCCTTCTCAGCCAATCAGAGGGGCTGGTTACATATTAGCGGCGGAGGAATATGAGGAAAGGATTTTTTGCTAAAGTTGTTATTTATTAGTCTGTGAATAGAATTCAAAGGAGTGAGAAGAAGAAACAGTTGACTTTACTCATTTGGATATATATATATATTTGTGATGGTGATGAGTGGAATGTTTACCTCTTAGAAGTTGGATAGTGGGTTGATGGTAATAATACAAGAGCACCAAGCATTGCGGTGGAAATCACGAGAGGATCACGACTTTGTCTGGAATGGGATGAAGTATATGCAAGATATGTGATATCCTTGAGCAAATTTAAAATGGAGGATCAATTATGTTTCGCTGCTAAAGTTGAAATAGCACATGTGAATAGACTTCAATGTGCTTTAAGTGCATTGGTGAAACATATCGAAAGACAATAAACTCTATCACTAATTGTACATGCATAGTATTATTGTTGTTGTTGTAATTATTCAATAAAATTGTTTCGAAATCGAAAATGTTCCCTTTCTTTTCTGGTTAGGGGCTAAACGAATCAGGGTCAGTCTAGAGTCAGCAGTCAGAGTGAAAGGATTGAAAAATGAATAAAATTTGAGAAAGAGAGAATTAGATCAAATCTAGTGTTTATGGAAAAATTTGATTTTGGATGACGATTTTCTCGAGTTATCTCTTCAACGCAGGATATTTCTCTCATCAGGGAACACTTGACAATATAATGAGGAGTGATTCTCCCCCATTGGACTATTGTATGAAACTTTTAAAATGTGGATTCAAGTGCTTATAGTCAATTTATTGATATATTAATTGGGAACAAAGCAGAATCATATCGTGGATATACTTTTGAAAACATTGCCAATGGATTCAATGTAGATGGATCCCCACCATTTGAAAGAGGTAACGTAACAGAGTTACTCCTCTCCCCATTCCTCCACCTTGAATTTATCCATCGGCAGGAACGATCAGTTTCGTTTTAGCTGTGAGTGAGTCAAGTGACATTGGAAAAACCGAAAAAAAAAAGTTCTATACATGTCCATTGTGCATGTACACTCTTGGCAGTTGGGACTCAACGTGAGAATTGTACAATTATTGATGACTATAGTGAAAAGTGTAAATTATGTAATCCTTGTAAATTACATAGAGGCTATACAGTACAAATTAAAGGATGTAATTCATGTCTTGAGTGAGGTGTGTGACTCTCACCCTAGAGGGCACCTGTGCTCCAATTGTCACTATGATAAATGTGATCAGTGGAAGGAATACTACCCCGCTATGATTGGAAAGAATTCCAAACGTGATTTTAGTTTATTTCTACGAGATTGGTATCGTCGTGGATTTAAATTATTCTGGCAAGAGGAATCTGGTCTACGATTCAACTGTTGGGGTAACAAGACAATTTGGTTTCTACGTCATCGTTGTGACGACACTGCCTACTATGACTATAAACCAAGTGATTTTTATTTGGCAGTTACCGAATGTGATTCACCATTTGAAAACACTGTATGTGATATTGCTTCAAATAGACAGATTGAAAACTCGTGAATTTCATAATATGAATGCAAATAGTATCATTGACTATACAAAGAGATATGACAAGAGTGAAGTTACATTGTACTGTAGAAAATGTGACCCTGACTTTGCAGTCAATCAAGATCAATATACAGTGAATCCAAATGATTTACCAGCATTAGTGGTTCACGACAGTTTCCTATACATCGAAGATGAAGAAATCAAAGTGAAGATTTAAAGACATTGTTGTATATATATATATATGCATTTTATTAATAAACAAATTCACAAACATTTTTTAAGCACTTTACTCTTAGGCACTGAAATCAATACTGTATAGGTCTGAGAGGATATTTTCCACTAGAAAGTCATTCAGACGTGGATTGTCAACATAAAATGTGGAGAAACTGCTTGTAAGTATAGCCGCGACATCGGAACACAAAATATAGTAGTGCATGGAAGCCACAGCTTTTAGTCGGTTAGATCCTGAACCCTCTTCCGATTTTGAATAATAGTTTTCCCACTGCTCTCAATATAGTTGCTGATGTGAGGTGTGTAGAATGTATAGGGTAGACCAAGAGGATCAAAAAATTCAAATCGTCTTCATTGTTTGAAAGATGCACAGCCAATGACCCGTCAGCACAGTCGACGGGACTGCTATTAACAATAATCAAGGTATTGTTGACACTTTGAATTTTTCCAAGAAAGTCCGAGGGTAGACAATAGGATTTGTACTGGGACATGTAGGGGTCCATATATTACAAATACATTGATTATTTGACTGGTGTTCATGGCGCCAAGTCTAGTAGAACACTGCCTTCGGGATGTGATTTCCCAATAGTTTTCATATTGATTTAGTGAGATTAGTGCAATACTCTCAGCCAATGGGTCGGCAAATGTACACTCTAAACGCACACTCCCCGTACGTACTATACTCATATCCTGTGTGCCAGACAAATCCAGTACAATGATACCATGTGTTTTAGCAAACATATCTTCGGTTTATACCATTTTCAAATAGTTGAGAATCATGATCTAGGGTTTGCATGGTCAACTCATACAATGTTCTATAGGATTTATCAAAAGATAGATTGTAGAGTGGGATGCCGTTTACTTTGCACACAAGAGATGAAAGTCCAAACATCTCGAATTTATGTGGGCATTCAGTCCATGATCCTATTGCACTGGCGCTTTTTACAAATGCCAAAGCAAGTTTTTGACGGAATTTCACATTGATAAAGGATGAATCGGTGAAGGTGCGTGAGCCCATTGCAATATGACGTTGATTGGTGATTGTATGAGGAACAAGTAGTTAAATATTATTTCCATTGGCTCTCAGTTTTTCCACTGCCAAAGCAACAGAGACTCATGACCTGTTGTTTGCGTACATGAAGTATTGCCGAGGTGAGGGAGAGACTTACATCAGGATTGGCAGCAAGTTCTTTCTCAATATGAAATTGGAGGGTGCAAGCG
>JAPEVW010000052.1:1332500-1357000 GCA_027921565.1 Artemia sinica | reverse complement strand
GAAGAGATGGTTGTGCTACCACACAGAAAACTGATGTCAATATTTGTCTATGCTGACGCGAGTATGATACAATTTGGATTTCATCCATGGGGGCGGCAGCATCACATAGGCCAGCCTAAAGTCTGTTCAACGGTGACTATCCTTACAGAAGACTTACCTCTCAGAATAGTAAACCATAACGAACTTTTAGGGTGCAGCTGGACAATTGTGATGGCGGAGAAGCAACTAAAATGCCCAATAGTGAAGCTCCGTCTTCTTTCCATTCCAATGGGACAAGCTGTCACCACATTTTTCATTCAACGTCTCCCCAGCGGCATCAAGGAAAATCAAGATGCCGCAAAATAATACAAGTGGATAAGGAAAGAGATTGAGTCCCAGTGATTCACCTAAAAAGCTCTCCCCCCCAAAAAAAAGGTACCAAAAATTTCACTTACCCACTGATTATTCCGAACTTTTATCGCGGAGTAGCGTGGGTGCTGGCCTTTAGTCGACCAAACCAAATTGCAGGCAACGATAAAACAAGGCTGACCCAGCATGGATGAAATGGTTCCTGGAGTAAGATACTCACGGTATGTAAAGCTACCCGCTATGAGGATGTACTGGGAGGCCCGTTCGATACACCAGTCCTCAGTGGCTTTGAGACGTGAAAAGATATTGACGTTCTGTGGTTTGGTAATATCGTGACGATAGCTTAGCAGATGCCATCTGGTCAAACTGGTCATCATAAGTTGCACAAATCAAACCAATGTAGGAGTAGACAGGACCCAAATAAAAAAACGCCCACGGGAATCCATATAAGGGCATAGAGGTCCCTAGGAGAACACCTGTGCTGTCAGTCCACCGGGGGGCACCAACTAGGGCATGGAATCCAGGGAGAATGATTGCATAATTGAAGTGGGTCAATGAACCTCAATTTCCAAGGTCGATTTATTTGTTGTTGTTGGTTTGGTCAAGTGCACGCTAGGGGCGAATGTTCATTTCCAGGAATAGGAAAACAGTTAGATCACGTGTTTACTTCTCAGCCAATCAGGAGACTCGGTTACATTCTCCTTCTCAGCCAATCAGAGTGCTTGACTTACATATGGTTTTCCTCCACGTTGACATTACCAATTAGACAGTGGAATACATAACCTTGAGATTTCGTAGTATAACGGACATGCATTGTGAATTAAATTATCAGAAAGTATCCAGTGACACAGTTGAAGATAGAAGATTAAATATTATTGATCGAGGTTGGAAGCCTGTTGGCTACAGCCACAATTAGCAATGGGAGTAAATTTTTAATTTTTATTTTCAAAAATAAAATTATTTTCCTTGGTCACCCTCCAGTATCTTTTATCTAAGTCCCCCCTCCCCCACTAATCAACAACACACCACATTGCTATCTCTTATAACTCACTAGAGAAAACATAAAATATGTTCTTTTACTACCCTAAACCATCCTCAAACCCTAACCCCTCCCCCACTGTTTTTATATACGTATACTTCTTCGTATAGAAATAAATTTCTTCTTTCTGATAAATTTGGCTTTTCTTGATTGTACATTTTTCCTAACTAGACAATGCCGTTCGCTCGGTTTTTATTAAAGCCGACTCTGGTTTTGACATACAGGGCATCTCCAGCGCGATGTTATAATTAGCTGTACACCCTCCAGTATATCTAAGTAAGTCACTCCTCCCCACAAGGTTTATCACGATCCAAAATGTTTGTTTTTCCCGATCAGAATTAACAGTAAAAAACGGTTATTTTATACTTTTTTTTCCTTTTTTTTTTTTTTTTTTTTATTTTTACAAGTTTTTTTTTTTTGTAGAAATTTTTGTTTTTTTTTTTTTTTTTTTTTTTTTTTTTTTTTTTATTTTTTTTTCTGTAAAGACTTTTTTTTTTTTTTTTTTCTTTTTCTTTTTTTTTTTTTTTTTTTTTTTTTTTTTTTTTTTTTTTTTTTTTTTTTTTTTTTTTTTTTTTTTTTTTGTTTTTTCTTTTTTTTTCTCTTTTTTTTTTTCTTTTTTTTTATTTTTTTTTATTGTTGTTTCCAGTTTTTTTTTTTTTTTTGTTTCGCATGGGAAAGAGATGCTGTTGATTAACCTATGTAAGGCCTACAGGCTTTGCAAAATTCTATTTTGTATGAAAAAGTAGGGTAACGCGGGTTATTTTCTTCCAAAATTAATGCATAACAAATATTTTTTAGGACATTATGTAAAAGGGCTTATGAAGGGATGGGGGCAATGCCTCCGCTTCTAACAGCTTTCGTTTGTAAGGTGAAACACAACTGTTTCCTTCCGCATGAAAAGTAAAGGGGGATGGTTGTGTAGACATGTACACCCTTTGACAAGAAAAACTCATGTGTAAATATATACTTTGCGTCTCTAGGGCATGTTTTTAATTTTTTCAGAGGCTTTCTTCGATAAAGTTTCTTTTATATTTCCAGGAGGGGGGCGTGAAAAAAACTATGGTTTTTTTACTTTGATATGCAAGGCTCGAAAGGAAGGTTCTTTAGGAGTTCCACGAAGCTTATATTGGGCGTAAATTGAATAGCATTTTTAAACTTATGATAAAAATTTTAGGCCTTTAGCTGTGTGTTAACAATCTTTTTTATCTTATTTAAGCCTATAGAACTGGAACATTTAATATTTTTTTTTCTGAATGGTTAAAAATAGACACATTGATTTCTATCCTAAGCGCTATAGACTATCTGATTGGCAAGATTTATTTTTTCACAAGTTGTGTACTTAAAAACGTTTTTTTCTAGCCTAGTATATTTTCACGACAATTTTACTTTTTGCTTTACCTGAAAATGCTGTGGGAGGGGGTTATTCTCAGTTATAAATGCTTTTCTAGACAAAATTAGGGCTAGGTTTATGAGTACAATTTTCCTTCTGTAAAAAAAAGGAGTAAATTAGTTTGATACTAATTTTTCTCTTCTTTTAAGGCCAATTTATGAAGATGTGGCGCCTCCATCTGAAAAAGGAGGGAAGGAGGGTGATGCAGCTCCCATCAGATTGCCAGCCCCTATGCAGTGCCTGGGCTAAAAAGCCAAAAGAGAATGGGTCTGAATAAGATGGAGAACCCTGTCTGGCCTCATCGGTGGCTAGCCCGTAACATCGCCACCAACCCATCCACCTTCCATCATAGGCGTTGCCTGGGGCCTTCAAAAAGCTGCCCCACCTTACAACAGATCAGTGAGGTTGCCCTCCAACACGCCCGCATTACCCGGACCATCTGGGGGGCACCCAAAGTGTCATCCGGTCTTTGCAAAATGTGAGCAAATTAATTTTCCATACCAAACTTTATCAGGTATATCTAACATAACCATTTGCCTCGCGCAGTCTAAAGCGAAGTCTCAGAGATATTAATGTGCCCCCGCGAACCCCAACCATGGTTTTAAACAAATTTCTCTGCTCCCCCTCCCTTCAGCGATCGTCTAAATTATTAATTAGTTTTTTGTTTGCATGTCAAAGAAAACCACTCTCTTTTTCTAATATTTCCAAATTTTCTGCTTCCCCACTATTGCTATCTCTTCGTCTATCTTATAATAATATTTTTACCGGTTAATGTTAGTGTTACTGACGCACTATCTCACCATTGAAACTCAAAATTTCGATTTTTCGCAGATGAATATTATAGTTTGACGGAGCCTAGAAGTAAGCTTTCATTTCATCAGTAGTTAAAAGTATATCAGAGATATTCCAAAGGGACATTGTTCCCCCTTTTTAAATAGGTCAAACATTAAATCGTATACTTCAGAAATCTGAATTCTCATAGTGAAGGCGAAAAGGGAGGCACTATATCCCCGAACATAATTTCCTCCATAGAAAATCTCTTTACGCTTATACAATGCTTTTATTTAAACGTAACCAATTTCTCTATGCGGAAAGAGACCAGTGGCTAACAAGTAAAGACCGCCTCGTATTTTTTTCAAAAGCTGATTAGTTTATACCGATTTCTACCATCTTTTCAGTGTCATGTTCTAGATTTTTTACTGCTTTTTTTTTCAACACTGTAAAATTATGTCATAGATTCGTAAAAAGAGTTTTCCCCCCACTCCATTGAAGGACAGAGATTATACCATTTATCTTCTATTGCACATTATGGATTCTAATTGCGTAATATTTTGACAGATTTCAACCTTACAACTGCCAAAGACTTTTAGGGGTATATGAGTTACGTTTCCTATTTAATTGTATTTTCCTGCTGAATATCTTGGAACCAGAACAGACGCGCTTACAATAATTAAGCTAATGGAGTTCACAAACCTGTAAGGAATTAGAGAAACGACTTATGGTCTTCTAACAATATTTTTTTAGGACATTATGTAAACGGCTGGGAGCCGCGGAGCCGAAGGAAGCGCCGGTGGGCCCGGGAAGCCACTGTAGGGAAGCGCTGTGGGCCGGGGAAGCGCTGCGTAAAGCGCCGCGTAGCCCCGCTGCGGCCGAGATCGGTGGGGGACGCTATTAAATAGTCGCAAAATTGGAAGGGTGTTGAGTTGTTGTGAACAAAATCAAATTTGCCTTCTATGTCATTTTTAGATTGTAATATACTTTATATTCAGTTGGAAAACTGAAACTTTCAGAATATCGAGTAGAGTAGGGAACAGTGAATTAACCAGAATGCTACTATGTGCTAGGCTACTACTACTATGGGCGTTTTAAGTATAATCCAAATTGTAAAAATGGGTGATTTGAACACTTTTGAAAATAAGCTATTTTTCATTGATAGGTCGGACCATTGTACCATATTCCATGTCGGCCCTCCTCCATCATTGGAGAAGGAGAGATTCACTGGTGAAGCTCCTATAGAATTCACCATGGAGCGGGCCTGTACTGGAAATTCCAGATAATATTGAAGATTTTTTAGCTGAATATTTTAATGTAGATTATTTTTTAGCCGCATTTGAACAGGGGGACAGGAGTCAAAACAACACTACAGCTTTTACAATGATTTTACAACATGAATTAACTGGTAACCCTCCTCTAGCCTCCGACACATCCCTACTCCCACTTCAAAACACTGAAGTGGGGATTCCCGTACACCAAAATATTGGAACAATGTGTGGTGGGATTGTTGATAATATACAAGAGGGGGAGGGGGGGGGGGTAATGTCCGTAATTTAACGACTTTGTTCCCGAATTTCAATTATCTACTGACGATTTTAAATGCAATAGTTCGTCTACATTGCGACTTTTGGTGATCCGTTTAATTCACCTACTGGGGGGAAATTTTGTGTTTGACCGTAGAAATTGTGCCCCATGACCTTTGTGGATAAAATTTGTGCACTGCTGGGAGAACCAAATTGGCATTTATGGGAGGGGGGGACGGGATTCAATTGAGGATATCAATGTTTTCACAGGTGTTTTATTTAAATGAGGGGAAAAGTGAAGGTTTACCAACAGTATGTACACTCCGAGATGCGTTGATCTATCCGAATTTTAGAAAATTTTTAGGTGTGTTTTTTCGCGAGATGGGTTTGTCATATTATAGCGCATGTCTTGAGAAACTTTAACGAAAATGGGAGCGGCTCTGTAGGCTCTTTATGTTGAAAATTTAGCGGTTAATATTTGTAAATTTAAGAAAAATTTTATTTTAAGGAGGGGGGCATAGGGTATGAGGGTATAGTTTTAAATTATCTCCTAGAGTTAGTAGGTTGTCGTGGTGTCCCTTTTGAATATCGTGTTTTGAAAACAGCGGTCAAAAATGTTTCAAGCATGAATTCCTCATTAATCGGCATTTTTCAGCCTCTAGCAGATGACGCTACCAAACAAATTTAGACGATTTGGGCTGTAACATGGGAAGGAAGGGTCAATTTCCCCATTGTAGATTTTTCTTGTTTAGAGGCAAACATACCCAGTAACGACTACTAAGATCCATTGATATTTTGAAAGCGCTAATGCCCATTTAAATATCGGCGTTGCTTTGGTTCATTATGAAACTGAATTTGAAGATGGGGTTCGTTCAAAAAAGAAAGGGGTGGTGTTTTTCCCTGTAAAGGGGCCCGTCAATTGAATTAGGCCAACACATGGGTTTGGTTGTTGTATAACACCACCAACTAGTGACGTTTTTGCCAATTCTCAATTGGCCAGTTTACCCCCGATCACAGACATTAGTAGAGTTATGGGGGGAGGGTAAAAAAGGGCGGGGGGTACGTTTCTACTGTCCAGCATGCCTGTCTAGATTTTTTGACTGAATTTTAAGCTGCAAAATCACATGAGGCACTGTAGAACGGCCATGGCTACCAGATAGTGGAAACGGTTTTCAGGGGATAGGGCCATTTTACGCTTCAAATATCTTTCAAAATACCCTCCTCCAGTGCAACAAAATATCTTGGATTGTGAAGCTAAGCTGGTGGAGGTGAACGATCCCTCGATTTCCAAACCGAAAATCAAAGAACATCAAGCTATTGCAGTGTACCCTATTCCAAATTCATATTCAATTCATTATGAATTTATTATTTAAATTCATAAATGTTCAACTTGTGCTGGTCATGTTTCAAGTTGTTGTTTTTTTTTCAAGTGTTGTTGTACAGAAAACTGTGTGCTACTCTGTGCTAATGTACATAAAGTGTTCATGTTGATGGACAAAAAGTGTTTTTAAAGACAATAAGTGTTGTTCTTGCTGTTGATGGACAAAAAGTGTTTTTTTTTAAAATAAAAAAAGTGTTTAAAGACAAAAGTGTTGTTCTTGCTCTTGTTCATATTGATTCGACAAAAAGTGTTTTTTTTTTTATGTTGTACATAAAGTGTCATTTTTATCATTGTTGTTCATGTTGAACAAATAGAGTTTTACATGTTGCAAAATAAAATGACATGAAATAATGTTTTTTTTCTTGTTGAACAAGTGTTATTCTTATGTTTTTCATGTTGAAAACAAATAGAGTATTTCATGTTGCAAATAAATGACCATGAAATATTGTTTTTTTTTTTGTCATGTTCTTGTTACGTAGATAGATCTATGGGAAAATTATTGCTACTACTTTTCATGGGACACGTATGATTTACATTTAGTTGTAGTCCAGCTGTTGTCAACAGCAGCAGCAGCAGCATGTATCATTTAAAAACACCCCTTCAGATCGTTCTGTGTGGGCCGTCAATGTTGGGGAAGACAACACTTTAACTTTTAACAAGTGAAAAATACATTTTGATGCCTTTCTAAAGCAACTACTCAGATGGTGAAAAAGAAAAAAAAATGTGAAGAAGGAAATTCAATGTTGGGTCGATACTGTTCGAATTAATAGAACCCCAAGATCTTTTGAAATGGGGAATTATTTTTGTAGCACCGAAACTTTTTAAATTTCTAGTGGCCAAAAATCCTGGACCACCGAAACCCACGAACATATCGACTGCGGGACACCCCAAAGATGATGAGATTCTTTCCCCCCCCCCTCGGCGCGTTGGTTTTTATCAATATGAACTGCAAAAAGTGAGATAGAAGAAAACACTAGCGAAATGAAAATTTATCAAATATTGAAAAGATATTAAAGAGTCGTACTCGTAGAGCAAAGATGAGATAAGAGAGAGTTGCTTGTATCGCCGGCTAGGATACAACTCAGATTTTTGATTCTTGGCGGTCCCCCAGTGACTGAAGACATTAACAATGCCAATGATTCCTTATGTGACTTCATGTCCAATGTTCTGATCCTCTCCTACAATGACTTTGAATAGAACAAGTGATTTTTGGACGAAAAACTCTCCCCCACCATCAAATTCGATGGAAAGTATGAATCTGGCTCTGTCGACTGTATTCTCAAAAATACCTATTGATATCCTGAGAGAAGGATCGTAAATATGAAAGGAAAAATTTAGACCCTATGATTGGCCGCCACCACCCTCAAGTGATCAAGAACAAATTCAAAAAATCAATTGGATGAATTATCCATATATGGAATTACCCTACGAGGGGAACTCACCTGTATGAACGATTTATGTCGTTCTATTAATAAAAGAATTTCCGCTCGTAAAAAAGGAGCTTTTCATTTCACCCATTCAAAGGAGGAGGCAAAACAAAGCAAGAAGATCTACTTTAGTTCACCTATTCGCCAGCGAAAAGGTTATTCTCAATGATAACCTATAGGATATATCTTGGCTTTAAGCTCAATATAATCAAACGGTAATTAAAGTACCGGGAAACACCTAATTTCATTTTTGCTGACTACCCGCCATTGCCTTCTCCACAGGACACTTGTATTTATCTCTACGCTCTCATTTGTGGAAACATCTCGGGTTGAGTAATTCAAATGTTCCCCTCCTACGAGTTCTTGAACGAAAAAACCAATCGAGAACATATTCACCACTACAATATAAAGCATCTTCAGTGATATTCCTGTAAACACTTCCTATTTGGCACTCTGTCAGTTAAAACTAAGAACCTGAATTAGGTGATCCCATAGCAATTTCAAAAAGGTTTTGCTGTGATTACATGCCATTTTCGTCCATCGTTCAACAACAAGATGTCTAATAAAAAGTGGTATTCACTTGTCCTGAATTGAATGCCTATGTTAATACTCTTGGCCCAAGACAACAGGGCAATGGAATGGACTATTACAAAGGTCGCTCGTCAATTTCTGGCTACGTCTTGGCCAGTTGGTTTGCTAAGCTGTTTCGCTCTTCACTACCACTGGCTAAAAATATCTTGTACCGGCTGCGACAGATTTTACATCTTCTACACTATACGATTGGGGCTCTGGCAAGGATTTCAAAAAAAGTGCTATGGAAAATCTTAGGTCCAGTGCGCGAACCCTTGGCGAGAGATTAAAACAAAATGGTAAAGGTTTTAAAAAGGTCGAGAAACAATGCATCACTCATCAGTCTCCCACTCAGGTCGGAAAACGAAAGGGGACATCGTCCCTCTTGTCAAAGAAAAGAAGGAAAAAGCCGGACACGTAGTGTAAACAGAAGAAGAAGCCCCAGGAATAAAATTGTTAGATCGAAACTAGATTTCTTCTCTTAAGATGTCCTAACTACAATATAAGGATTTCTCAACTTCAATCACCGCCTCATTGAAATCTATTCAATGCTGAAAAATGTGGATGTGAGCGTCAAGCATGGATTACTATGAACAATTTTATCTCAACAACCCCTCTCTGATAATATCCACCTTCAAATTTATTCCAATGAAGACTACTTTATGGACATGTCTTCAAAATTTATAGATTTACAAATGAAAGTCCGGAAAATCCGATATAATGCCAATTCGGACCGATGGGAATATCCTATGAAAAATTGTATATTACATAATTTATTTCGTCAAATTAGTGTCTACATCAATGGCACGCTGGTGAGCACAAGCAACAACTCTCAAATTATACAAGCTATACGCAATTCATGCTGATGACACCCAAGTCATGCAAGGAATTGAGAGGCACCTCCAATGGATATGAATATATTACTAATACTGATAGTACAGATGCACTTTCAAAATGCTACAACTAGTGAATTACATCTAGTTGGAAAAATATATCATGAAATATTTAATATACCCCAATGGCTGCCGCCCAATGTTATAAAGTGGATATAAAACTAACGCTTGCCACCCTCCAATTTCATATTGAGCAAAGAACTTGCTGCCAATCCTGATGTAAGTCTCTCCCTCACCTCGGCAATACTTCATGTACGCAAAACAACAGGTCATGAGTTCTGTTGCTTTGGCAGTGGAAAAAAACTGAGAGCCAAAGGAAATAATATTAAACTACTTTTTCCTTTATACAATCACCAATCAACGTCATATTGCCATGGGCTCACGCACCTTCAACCGATTCATCCTTTATCAATGGCGAAATTTCCGTCAAAACTCGCTTGGCATTTGTAAAAAAGCGCCAGTGCAATAGGATCGTGGACTGAATGCCCACATATAAATTCGAGATGTTTGGACTTTCATCTCTTGTGTGCAAAGTAAACGGCATCCCACTCTACAAATCTATCTTTTGATAAATCCTATAGAACATTGTATGAGTTGACCATGCAAAAACCTAGATCATGACTAACCGAAGAAATGTTTGCTAAAAACAATGGTATCATTTGTACGGATTTGTCTGGCACACGGGATATGAGTATAGTACGTACGGGAAGTGTGCGTTTATAGTGTACATTTGCCGACCCATTGGCTGAGAGTACTGCACTAATCTCACTAAATCAATATGAAACCTATTGGAAATCACTCCCGAAGGCAGTGTTCTACTAGACTTGGCGCCATGAACACTAGTCAAATAATCAATGTATTTAATATGGATCCCTACATGTCCAGTACAAATCCTATTGTCTACCCTCGGATTTTCTCGGAAAATTCAAAGTGTCAACAATACCTTGATTATTGTGAATAGCAGTCCATCGACTGTGCTGACGGGTCATTGGCTGTGCATCTTTCAAAAATGAAGACGATGAATTTTTGATCCTCTGGGTCTACCCTATACATTTTACACACCCCACATCAGCAAACTATATTGAGAGCAGTGGGAAAAACCATTATTCAAAATCGGAAGAGGGTGCAGAATCTAACGACTAAAAGCTGTGGCTCCATGCACTACTATATTTTGTGTTCCGATGTCGCGGCTATACTTACAAGCAGTTTCTCCACATTTATAGTGACAATCCACGTCTGAAGACTTTCTAGTGGAAAATATCCTCTCAGACCTATATAGTATCGATTTCGGTGCCCTAAGAGTAAAGTGCATAAAAAATGTTTGTGAATTTGTCTATTAATAAAATGCATATATATACAAACAGTGTCTTTAAATCTTCGCGTTAGATTTCTTCTTCTTCGATGTATAGGCAACTGTCGTGAACCACTAATGCCGGTAAATCATTTGGATTCACTCTATATTGATCTTGATTGACTGCAAAGTCAGGGTCAGATTTTCTACAGTACAATGTAACTTCACTCTTGTCATATCTCTTTGTATAGTCAATGATACTATTTGCATCATATTATGAAATTCACGAGTTTCAATCTGTCTATTTGAAGCAATATCACATACAGTGGTTTTCAAAATGGGAATCACATTCGGTAACTGCCAAATAAAAATCACTTGGTTTATAGTCATAATAGGCAGTGTCGTCACAACGATGACGTAGAAACCAAATTGTCTTGTTACCCCAACAGTTGAATCGTAGACCTGATTCCTCTTCCCAGAATAATTTAAATCCACGACGATACCAATCTCGTAGAAATAAAACTAAAATCACGTTTGGGATTCTTTCCAATCATAGTGAGGTAAGTATTCTCCCACTGATCATATTTATCATAGTGACAATTGGAGCATAGGTGCCCTCTAGGGTGGAGAGTTCAGAAATCTCCTCAAGACATGATTTACATCCTTTTAATTTGTACTGCATAGCCCTCTATGTAATTTACAAGGATTAAATAATTTACACCTTTTCAGTATAGTCATCAATAATTTGTACAATTCTCACATTGAGTCCAACTGCCAAGAGTGTACATGCACAGTGGACATGTATAGAACATTTTTTGGTTTCCAATGTCAACTCTCTCACAGCTAAAACGAAACTGATCGTCCTCGCTCGATAAATTCAAGGTGGGAGGAATGGAGAGAGGAGTAACTCTGTGAAGTTACCTCTTTCGAATGGTGGAGCCATCTACATTGAATCCATTGGCAATGTTTCAAAAGTAATCCACGATATTATTCTGCTTTGTTCCAATTAATATATCAATAAAATTGGCTATAAGCACTTTAGTCACATTTTAAAAGTCTCATACAATAGTCCAATGGGGGGAGAATCAGTCCTCATTATATTGTCAAGCGTTCCCTGACGAGAGAATATCCTGCCTTGAAGAGATAACTCGAGAAAATCGAAAATCAAATGTTTTTCCATAAACACTAGATTTGATCTAATTCTCTCTTTCTCAAATTTATTCATTTTTTAATCCTTTCACTCTGACTGCTGACTCTAGACTGATCCTGATTCGTTAGCCCTAACCTAACCTAACCAGAAAAGAAAGGGAACATTTTCGATTTCGAAACAATTTTATTGAATAATTACAACAACAATAATACTAAGCATGTACAATTAGCGATACAGTTTATTGTCTTCGATATGTTTCACTAATGCACTTAAAGCACATTGAAGTCTATTCACGTGTGCTATATATCAACTTTTGCAGCGAAACATAATTGATCCTCCATTTTAAATTTGCTCAAGGATATCACATATCTTGCATATAATTCATCCCATTCCAGACAAAGCCGTGATCCTCTCGTGATTTCCACCGCAATATTCGGTGCTCTTGTATTATTGCCATCAAACTCCACTATCAACTTCTAATAGGGTAAACATTCCACTCGCTATCATCAACACACAAATATATATCCAAATGAGTAAAGTCAAACTGTTCTTCTTCTCACTCCTTTGAATTCTATTCACAGACTAATAAAACTATAGCAAAAATCCTCTCCTCATATTCTCTGCGATCCTCCACCGCTAATATGTAAACGAGCCTCTGATTGGTCTAGAAAAGAGATGTATCCGAGTCTTTGATTGGCTGAGAAGGAAACACGTGATCCTGTTTCATATTCCTGGATCTTAAACATTCGCCCCTAGCGTGCACTTGGCCAAAACAACAACAACAAATAAATCGACCTTGGAAATTGAGGTCATTGACCCACTTCGATTATGCAAAATATTCTCCCTGGGGATTCCATGCCTTATTTGGTGCCCCGGTGGGACTGATAGCACAGGTTTTTTCTCCCTAGGGACTCTATGCCTTATATGGACTCCCGGTGGGAGTTATAGGGTCCTTTCTACTTGTATGAAAGAACTTAAGAAAAATTTAAAAGGCTGAGGAGAGACAAAGCATTAGATGAAGAAATGATTCTATTCAAGTGTCGGTTAAGTTTCAAACAGTACTTGGAAGACAAGCCTCATTCATGGGGTGAAAAGTATTACGAGAGCGAACTTGAGTGGGATACTGTCTATAACCTAAAATCTTCACAGAAAAAGGTCATTTCCGGCTAGGTTCCCTTGGGGGCTGGGTGCTGACGTTATTCTTCAACTGATCGACAATATACCACGGGAAATGAATTTCAGGCTGCACTTTGACAATTTTTACACATCTCTTGACCTTATTCATGCCTTACGCGCCAATTACGGGATTGAATCATGTGGGACGATAAGGAGTAATTGTATGAAAGGTGCAATTTTTGAAAGTTCATGGCATCATTGAAAATGAAAGGAGTTGAAGCTATGATTATAGGCTTGAGAGGCACAAGGAAGTTCTCCATTATGAGGTGGTCTGTCAATAAACCAGTCCATGTGGCCTCATCGTACTCCACCATAACTCTAGTTTACCATTGTTAAAGGTGGGATGCAAGTTGTTCGTAGTCATGTCAAGGTAGATCACCCATGTGTGTCCGTGAGTACAATAAGTAAAAGGGAGGCGTAGACTTGTCTGATAAGCTTTTGGAGCCTTTTACCGCACAGATATACGGTCCAAGAAAAGGTTTATGCGGCTAGTCTATTATTTCCCAGACTTAGCTGGTGAACAATGCTTGTGAACATAGCTGTGAACAATTCAACTACCGCAATTCATTATTAATGAATAAATCAAACTCAAAATGAAGATTAATTACAATAAATAGCCGGGTCAAACTCATAAACCAGCAAAATTAACATGAATAAGGCTGATAACCCCGTGTCTTCTCAAGACTAGAACATAATCTTCACTTCACTGAAAACAAAATATGTTTTAAATGTTTTTACTTTTTTTTACTTTAATAAACGAAAAAAGCGTTTAAAACCTTAAGGGAATAAATATAAGCATATGTAAATTAAACTGACAATCCACGGTCATTTTTTTCAGTAAAGGGTAAATTATATTCTGGTCTTGAAAATGCAAAGGAGTTATCAGCCGTACTCGAGTTAATTTGCTTTTTGTGAGTTTAGATTGGCTATTTTTTGCCAATATCTGTTCGTTTTGAGTTTCATTATTATTGAGAGTTAATATGTATTAATGATACCACGTGCCTGACTTTAGATAGCACACCAAGGGAAGCGAAAATGCGCCATTGGCGCATTTTCGCTCTACATTTTTTGGGTGGAGTTCGAAATTTAGGGTAAATTAGATTTTGCAGGGATGAGTTTTTATCTTCATTTCCATTGTAAATTGGATGGTTTTTTTTTATGTCATATATGCCAATGATATAATCTTATTCAGCATATCGGGTGTAGGATCAAAGTGCCTGCAGCAATTTCCCGTGGCAATTTAGTCAAAGGCAGATGGTCACATAAGAGTTAGCATTTCTATGGTTCATCCTGTTTCGAATTTTGTACTTGTTAAAAATTCATAACAGAAAACACTCTCTCGACGAAGGGGCTGCTTATAGGTAAGCTTAAAACAGAAAGAGCTGCTTGAGCTAAGTCGAACAAAGGTCAGCTTTTCCCACTATTTTCTGTATTTTTATATTATCAAAATTTGACCACTTTCCCATTCGTTTTTTTTTACGCGGATAATTAAAAATTTAGGTCGTCATGGAACCTTGAATGCGATATGAGAATCTCTACGGGGTTCTGAAAATTCAACCTGTCTTTATAGACAGATTCCTGAATCTGTCAGTAGAGGTTGTCAATAAAAACACTAGCCATTAAAATTTTGAGTTTTGTCATTGTTATTGTGAAGGCAAAATGCCTCACTTTGCACCAAATTTTTTGACATGCGCCCCCGAAATCGGCGCAATGCGCCAATTTAAAAATTCAATGCGCAATCAACTCAAAAAAGCACCCAAATGGCGCAAATGCGCACCACCTGGCAACTATGATATGTATTAGTTTTTACGCTTGGAAGATTATTTGACTTTATTTTTTGCTCATTTTTTAGCTTAATGGAACTCTTTACATTTCTTCGAAAAACTTGTTTTGTGGAAAAGTTTTTGAAATAATCAAAAGAAATAGATTCAATTTGAAAGAAAGGCTTGTAAGTTTAAATTTAGTTCTTCTCTGACTATTCTGTAAATTTTTTTTCAAATGTCTATAGATATAAAAATTTTTGAAGTGAAGAATTTTTCTACTATGAAAGGGGTATATTTTACATGGCATAATAAAGTCTGAACGTGATAGCTATGCAATCAGGATTAGTTATGAGCATCTTTGTTCCTACTATAGCATATTCTAAGGCTTTGGGTTTCGGCAGTATTAAAAAATGATCAGAATTTCTAAAAGAAACCATTTGCTTTTTCAAATAAAAGCAGTCGAAAGAGAATTTTTCCTGGAGGTACTCTCGATGGGACTATTCTGTGGGGGGGATTTTCAGTGAGGGTGGAATTGTCTACGAAACTTTCCAGGGGGATTTAAACAGGAGGGACATTCAGTGGAGTACATTTCTGGTATAGGAATTTTCCATGGAGGGTGAGGCAAATTCCTTGGAATTTTGAAAAACGATCTGAAACTAATAAAAACCATTTTTTTTTATAGAGGTAAGATATTGTTTTTTTAGAGAACAAGAAGTCCTCATCTCATTTATTTTTATCAACCCCCCCTCCCCCCGGAGAAAAAATGTCCAATGAAAACCTTGGAACTGCCAGCTTCTTCCAAATACTGAAAAGTTAAACAGCTAGGTCTCAGGATGTGATCAGAGGCATATTTTTAAACTTTTGGCTATTTGTGGGCTGTTTTAGCCCTTTAAGAGCTGGAAATGTAATGTACCCAAGAAGCTATTCTTGGGGTTTTGAGGGAACATAAATAGGCTATAAGGTGATGCGTTTACTTCTAGATCAATTTGTTGAAAAATGCAAATTATAATCAATTGCCTTTTGTTGTGAGCATTGCATTTGCTTTACAAGCTCCTTTTCTCCTTGTGATAACAATTTTTTGTATATAACCTAATAGTTTCATTTTAAAAAACCTTCAGGGCTTTTTTACTTCAAGATATCCTTTGAAAAGCCTCAGGGGATCCGTTACACCAAGATTTTTCTTTAAAAAACCTACGATGGTACCCCCCAATTAGGGGCATAGTCTAAATTGATCATAATCCAAATATTTGCATGGTTGTCCGCCATTTTATACGAACAAATTTGTGGTTATTTTCTAGACAGTGAGTATTGATTTCTATCTGACACTGAATTCCCGCTATTTCTTGGAAAAAACATCTGCTCTCCAATCTAACTGGAAACCATACCGTTCCTTTGTGGGCAGTGGGCTATAAATAGTCGCTAGAATGGGAATTTCTATCAGTCCAAATCTGGATTTTGAACGTAACACATCTCGACATTCACTAAAAGTTTCGGCTTGGTCTTGAACCCTAGTCTATTTAGACACAAAGAATCGAGCATGCTCTTAATCATAGGCAGCGCAATAGCGCTGCCAAAGTTAAAGAGTGATAAGGGCACAATGTATTTTTTATTTATTTTAACTTTTTGGTTTGTTTTAGAATAAGACATTCTTATAAAAGAGTTGTCACATAAATTTAAAAAAGGGGCTCACTTGATTTGAAATTGAAAAGACTAGTGCCCTTTTTAATAGTCAAAAGTGATTTAAGGGCAGTCAGCCCCCCCCTTCCATGCTCAGGAATTTCCCCAGACATGTTCAATCAAAATTGTGATATCCAATTTGCTCAACGTAGTAGAAAGGTCCGGAAATTACATGTTCCAGGATGAAACCCTTCCCAGAGCCCTCAGAAAAATGGTTGTAAGCTTTACCCTAGGAGCACATAAGGTTTTATAGAAAGGGTGGGCGTATAATCTTTGGAGGGGTTCATGGATAAGTAAACATAATTTTTAGTAACCCTTTTAAGAATCAAAGCGATCAAAGGGGAAAATCCCACCCCACATGTCGTATTTTTCTCGAAATGCAATCTGATAGAAATTTTTAGATAGTCATTTGTTCAAAAATAGTCCAAAGGTCATGGGTACAAAAAGACTATCTCAAAATTTTCATCTGATGCATTTGGGGGAAAAAGGGCATGGGGGGATAGTTGCCCTCCTATCAATTTTTACTGTTAAAAAAGGACACTAAAACTTCCGGTTTCCAATCAAATGAGATCTCTCAAAGTTTATACGACCACCCCTTCCATATGAAGTGCCTCTAGAAAAAGAAAATGATAGATAATAATAATAAAACATTGGAGCCGTTGTGGCCTTCAAAATAGGCAACGCCCAAAGTGTTATCTCTGATTTGATACTATTAGATAAGATTCTCATTTGATAAATTTTAATTTGAACCTGTTCATTTTATTATGTTTAATAGGACTATCATAAGTAGCTAAATAGCACTGTCTAAGGAAGAGCAAGGTTGGCCACAATGTGTTATCTATTCAATTTATTCTAGACTAGGACACTTTGCAAAGAAGCAGTTTTTGTATAATCTTATAAAAAGGCTCATTCGATTGGAAATTAAAAGGGCTAGTCCCCTTTTCAATAGTCGAGAGTCATTGGAGGCCAACCAACGACTCTCCCACACCCATCGTTTCTCCAAACGCATTCAATTAAATCTGAGATACCAATTTCATTCAACGCACTTGAAAGGTCCTGAAATTATATTTTTGAGGAAGATAACAACACCCCCCCCCATTCCTCAGACAACTGCTGCAAGTTATGTCAAAGGGCATATAATGTTTTTTGTGGAAAGGGTGGTCGTATCATGATAAATAAAAAGTTCAAATAGGAATAAAATCCTTTCAGTAGAAATTGATAAGTTTCACAAACAGTGATAAATTCACAAAAATACTAGATATATTGGTCACACATGCAGCCTGCGTCAGTAGTAAAACTGACTGCATATGTGACAAAAATATCTAGTATATTGTGAAATTTATCACTGTTTGTGTGAAATTTATATTGTCTATTAAAAGAATTTTATCCCTATTAGAACTTTATTTATTGTCATGGAAAGGCAGTGTGGTCTCCGAAATTATCTAGGATGGTCATATAGATTTAGTCATAAAAACTTCAAAAAGGGGCGTATTTGATTAGAAAATTGAAAGGCATTTTGCCCTTTTTAATAGTCAAAAGTACTTGGACGGCAACGATCCCCCCACACGCCCATCTTTCCCAGAACACATCCAATCAAAAGTTTTAGATAGCCATTTGTTCAGCATAGTTGAAAGCTCTTGAAAGTATGTCTTTGTGCCCTCCCCCACAACCCTCACTACCCCCCCCCAAACCCCCCCTCCCCCCACCCCCCCCTCCCCCCCCCCCCCCACAACCCTCAATAAAAAACTGTTAGCTAAGCCAAAAGAGCGTATGAGTTTTTTTATTGAAAGGGTGACAAAATCCCATAGAGTCTAGGGGCTAGGGTTGTAAGTCATTCCCCAGGTGCCAATAATGTTTTTATGAAAGGGGTGGTCGTCTCAACTTTAAAGGAGACTCTTTTTAATAGGAGATGTATAGTTCAAAATTCAATTTTAAGAGTAAAACTTGGTGGCTATCAGCTAGCCCCCCCCCCCCCCCCCTACATCTTCTTTCCCCAAAACGCATTCAATTGAAATTGTGAGATAGTCATTATGTTACCTATACTCTAAAAATTATATTAGAATCACTTTAGGTAGACACCCCCCCCGGGTCCAGGGTTGTAAGTTATATCCCGGCACGGAAGACTTTCTTAGGGGACTGGTGGTCGTGGGTAATTTGGATTAGACGGAGCTGATTTAATTTGAAGTTTGGAGTTTAGTGCCATTTTTTAGTACAATCAGACCCCTCAAAGCCAATCATACCCCCAAAAAAATTCGATCAAAATTACAAAACACCGAACTACATTTTTAGCATTTTGAAAGATCCATTTCATTTCTTTGAATTTTCGAAAGGTCCATTATTTCTTTGGGGATTTCAACCTCCCCGCAGTCCTCAGGACAAGGGAGCAGTAACCTAAGTGCTGATTTTTACACCTACATTCACACCTACAAGACCATACATAATTTCACACCTACATTCACACCTACAAGAGAAGCATGTTATGAAACATGTTATGAGAGTGAGTATCCTCTCAAACCTATACTTCCTTTGCACCTTTACAGAGCATGTACTCGTGGATACCTTTCCAAGCAACGTGATTAAACACGCTTTTACAATCGGAATGGTTTGATTGACATTTGCAGAAAAAAAAGGGGTAAGGGATTTGTGAATTGAGGTTATCAGTTAAGATAGCTCCTTGCCATGGAACATAGCAATCTAATTGATCATTGGCTGATCCAGTGCATGTGTAATTGAACCTGCATATATGATGATAGAATACCGGAAAAAAATATGACTTAACCTAGCTTTACTTCTTCGATGTGTACTGTATAATACACAAGTGGTGTTGCGCAGTTTTGTCAATTTAAAATAGAGTTTAACGTTATAGATTACTAAAATTTGACGCTAATACAGATGTAGATGACAAGAAAAGAATTTTAATAACGGATAGCTTTACTTCTTCGATGTGTACTGTATAATACACAAGTGGTGTTTGAGTAGTGTTGTCAATTTAAAATAGAGTTTAACGTTATAGATTACTAAAAATTTGACACTAAGACAGATGTAGATGACAAGAAAAGAATTTCAATTACGAATAGCTTTACTTCTTCGATGTGTACTGAATAAATACACATGTGATGTTTGAGCAGTGTTGTCAATTTAAAATAGAGTTTAACGTTACAGATTACTAAAATTTTACACTAAGACAGATGTAGATGACAAGAAAAGAATTTTAATAACGGATAGCTTTACTTCTTCGATGTGTACTTTATAATACACAAGTGATTTTTGAGCAGTGTTGTCAATTTAAAATAGATTTTAACGTTATAGATTACTAAAATTTGACACTAAGACAGATGTAGATGGAAAGAAAAGAATTTGAATAACAGATAGCTTTACTTCTTAGATGTGTTCTGTCTTATACACAAGCGGTGGAGTGATGGAGCGGGGTGTCTTAGAGTACTTATAGTGTGATAGTGAAGGGGGGAGTTGCTAGCGAAAAAACCCATGTGGATGAGTTGAAATAAAATTTTTGACGAGAGAAAGTCTGAAAAGTATTTTTTGGGGGATGGGGCGATGACAGATTGGATGTCTCAGACTAGTGATAGTGCTGTACTGTGGTACGAATGCTTGTGAAAAACCCAAGTGAATGACTTGAAATAAAATTTTTAATAAGAAATGTCTGAAAAGTATTTTTTTTGGGATGGGGCGATGACAGAGTGGATGTCTTAGACTAGTTATAGTGCTGTACTCTGGCATGAATTGCTTTGAAAACCCGGATGAATAAGTTTGAAAATAAAGTGTTAACAAGAAATGTCTGAATAGCGCGATCAGAAATTAAATTATAAGAAAGTTTCTTCAACTGAAAGTAAGGAGCAATATCAAAACTTAAACGGGCAGAAATAGAGGCTGTTTCCAAAGATTTAGGATTCATTAACTTTAGTGTTAACAAGAATGTCGAATAGCGCGATTTTTGCCAATCAAAAGCTATGAGCTTGAGGAAAATTGCCTGATTATCGAAAAATGGGGAAACATCCTCCAAAAGTCAACAGGAATGGAATTGTCTTGAGGGGGGAATTTTCCATGGAAGAGGGGAAGGGTATTTTTACGTGAAAACAACTTCAACCGTGGACCACCCCAAACGATCAGAAATTAAATTATAAAAAAGTTTCTTCAACTGAAAGTAAGGAGCAACATCAAAACATAAACGGGCAGAAATAGAGGCTGTTTCCAAAGATTTAGGATAAATTAACTTTATTGTTACCAATAAAAAGCTATGAGCTTGAGAAAATTGCCGGATTATCGGAAATTGGGGAAAACACCCTCCAAAAATTCGACAGGAATGGAATTGTCTTGAGGGGGGAATTTTCCATGGAAAAGGGGAAGGGTATTTTTACATGATAACAACTTCAACTGTGGCCGCCCCCCCCCCGCGATCAGAAATTGAATTATAAAACAGTTTCTTCAACTGAAAGTAAGGAGCAACATCAAAACTTAAACGGGCAGAAATAGAGGCTTTTTCCAATGATTTAGGATTCATTAACTTTAGTGTTACCAATCAAAAGCTTTGAGCTTGAGAAAATTGCCTGATTATCGGGAAAATGGGGAAACACCCTCCAAAAGTCGATAGGGATGGAATTGGTTTGAGGGGGGAGTTTTCCAGGGAAAAGGGGAAGGATTTTTTTTTTACATGAAAACAACTTCAACCGTGGCCCGCCCCCCTGATCAGAAATTGAATTATAAAAAAGCTTCTTCAACTGAAAGTAAGGAGCAACATCAAAAACTTAAACGGGCAGAAATAGAGTCTGTTCCCAAAGATTTAGGATTTATTAACTTTAGTGTTACCAATGAAAAGCTATGAGCTTAAGAAAATTGCCTGATTATTGGAAAATGGGGAAACACCCTCCAAAAGTCGACAGGAATGGAATTGTCTTGAGGGGGAATTTTCCATGGAAAAGGGGAAGGGTATTTTTTACATGAAAACAACTTCAACCGTGGACCACCCCCCGCGATCAGAAATTAAAACTATAAAAAAGTTTCTTCAACTTCAAGTAAGGAGCAACATCAAAATTTAAACGGGCAGAAATAGAGGCTGTTTCCAAAGATTTAGGATTCATTAACTTTAGTGTTACCAATCAAAAGCTATGAGCTTGAGAAAATTGCCTGATTATCGTAAAATGGGGAAACACACCTCCAAAATTCGACAGGAATGGAATTGTCTTGAGGGGGAATTTTCCATGAAAAAGGGAAAGGGTATTTTTTTACGTGAAAACAACTTCAACCGTGGCCCGCCCCCGCGATCAGAAATTGAATTATAAAAAAATTTCTTCAACTGAAAGTAAGGAGCAATATCAAAACTTAAACGGGCAGAAATAGAGGCTCTTTCCAAAGATTTAGGATTCATTAACTTTAGTGTTACAAATCAAAAGCTTTGAGCTTGAGAAAATTGCCTGATTATTGGAAAATGGGGAAACACCCTCCAAAAGTCGACAGGAATGGAATTGTCTTGAGGGGGGAATTTTCCATGGAAAAGGGGAAGGGTATTTTTACATGAAAACAACTTCAACCGTGGCCTACCCCCGCGATCAGAAATTGAATTATAAAAAAGTTTCTTCAACTGCAAGTAAGGAGCAAAATCAAAACTTAAACGGGCAGAAATAGAGGCTGTTTCCAAAGATTTAGGATTCATTATAAAAATTTTAACAAGAAATCTCAGAATAAAATATTTTTGGAGGGATGGAGCGGGGTGTCTTGGAGTACTTATAGTGCTGTACTGTGGGCCGAGTTGCTAGGGAAAAACCTGTATGAATGACTTGAAATAAAAATTTTTAATAAGAAATGGCTGAAAAGTGTTTTGGGGGAGATGGGTATTAGTCTCTCATAGGCGTGTGTTGTCTGAAACCTATAAAAAATAAACTATATTGTAAAATCTGAGCTAATAAGGGTTTTGACCGTAAACTCTAGTTTTTTTGTAAGAAAATTATGGAAAATACAATTATGTGGTTCAGGCGTGAAACTTAAGTCTATTTTTGATTGAAAAATAAAACTATATCCGTAAATCTGAAACTAACAATTCAATTTTTTTTCATATAAACAAACTTTTTTTTATAACTTCGAAATTTTTCAACTTTATTTTTTTTCTTTTTGTACGTATCTTAAAATGTCAAAATATGCTTACGGTTCTAACAGTCTTGCTCTATGATTGGTCAGAGACACGATGTGGCTTTCCCACTGGTATTCTATGACCGGTTATCGACACTACCTAGTCTATTGCATGTATTAAATTAGTATTTTTCACGCAGTGGAACGATAAACACATAAGTCATATCTTTAAAAAAAAGAAGATGGAATATTTTAATAGAGTGTGTTCACATAACAAGGTAATTGTAGCATTGAATACCGACAAGGAGAAGTATTTAAACTATGAAACAAGTACATGTGGTAGCACTATTGAAAATGTATGCATGCATTGTAATGACAGTAAGGAACTAAATTTCTTTGGGAATACCGAAAAAATTCAACTCTTATGATGGTGGTTATGCGAGATTGAGATCCCCAGAGATGATTACACTCAAAGAAAAAGCTAACATAAAAATAATTGTTGATGATAGAGGACAACTCCTTGCTACTGCTGCAGGTAACACATTACCTACGGATGCATCCAATCATCAGCTTTTGAGCATTAGCATTCAACGGAAGGCTAATAAAAGAAAGGCCTACTCTACTACTAATATTGTAAACCATATCTTGTTTACGTGCCTAAACTGTTACCTGTGTAAAAATATTGTGTTAATAGACAGTGAAATTGCCAGAAAAATAAAAATGGCATTGTCAGAAAATATCACTACGGAATATAAACATGAAACGATGAAAAATAAAGCACCAGCAAACGTTACTGGCATTGATCAAAACAGTCAATGAATCAAATAATACCAAAGACGAAAAGCATATTGAGCCTGTTCATGAGACAACAGGAAAAATTGTGCATGATTTAAAATGGAAAAATGATTATTCTACTGATTACGAACTATGAGAGGACAATAACTACAATATCAGGAGAGAACATGGTGAACTATTTTATAGAAAACAGATTTAAAATGTCCAAAGTTAATTATTGATATTAATAATGTATCATAATACATTTTTGTATTAGTATTCTACATAGCAATATTTCATTAAAAATATTACATTGTTATTGTTCATTATTTTTTAGAGTAAGCTAGCAAATCAAGCGTTTAGAATATCTATTAAAACATCCAAGATTTAAAGAAAAGGAATTTGCGTACATCTATTGTCAGACACACTATTCCGTAAAATCTGAGCTATTAAGGGTTTTTGACCGTAAACTCTAGTTTTTTTGTAAGAAAATTATGGAAAATACAATTCTCTGGTTCAAATGTGAAACTTAAGTCTATTTTTTGGATCGAAAAATAAAACTATTTCCGTAAAACCTGAGCTAATAAGGGTTTTTGACCGTAAACTCTAGTTTCTTGTAAGAAAATTATGGAAAATACAATTCTCTAGTTCAAATGCGAAACTTAAGTCCAGTTTTGGATACTCATAAAGATGAGGAATAATGGTTCAAATTCAATATTTTTTTTTCATAAAACAAACTATTTTTATTTAAACTTCGAAATTATTCAACTTTATTTGTTTTTTATCTTTTTTTTGTAAGTATCTTAAAATGACAAAATAACTTTCTTGAATTCACCTCTTGGATACACAATACAGAAATTATAAAAAAAAATTGTAATTTCCAGACTTCATTTGCATGCAATACATACCGAGAGTTCTATGACTCCTCCCCGCAATGAATTCTAAGGGTTTTATGACTTCTCCCCACAATGAATTCAGATGGTTTTAGGAGTCATCCTCCTAGCCATAACTCCATTCAACCTTGAGCGAAGGTATAAAAGTTCGATGATGTATTTCTCTTCTTAACAACTACATTAATAGCTTCCAAGGTGATAGGACTCTATGACACAGAATTTATCGGTTTGAAAAAATCTACTTGTGGTGTTATATTTGAATGTTTATTTTTATTATTGTGAATGGAACTCGAAGAAATTGACTATTATCATTGGATAGTGAACTATAACATGTTTGAGTATGATAAAAG